>CM035408.1:199388173-199563173 GCA_020310875.1 Ceratopteris richardii | reverse complement strand
CTATAGGTAAGTACTCTTCCCAATTATTTTTCCTTTCATTCACATATGCTTGAAGGATATCCTCTAGGATTTGGTTAACCCTTTCTATTTGCCCATCAAATAGGTCTTCCAATCTAGGCATTGGAAACCTATTTTTGATAGTTACCTTATTAAGTGCTCTATAATCTATACATAATCTTATAGAGTTGTCCTTCTTCGTAACTAGGAGCATTGGTGATGCCCAAGGTGAGTTACTAGGTCTAATGAAGCCCTTATCTAAACAATCATGTAATTGCCTCTCAACCTCCTCATGTTGAGAAACATCAAGCCTATAAGGTGGCTTACAAATAGGGTTAGTGTTAGTAACTACCTCAATAGCATGGTCAATGTCCCCTCTCTTAGGTGGTAGCCCTCTAGGTAAGTCAGTGGGAAAAACATCTCTAAACTCAAACATAAGATCTTTAAAACTTTTAACAACACATGCTTGCAAGAAAGAATGGTAAAAATTCATGTCCATATTTACATTCCTAGCATGAAGATATACATCAGATGAAATTTCTGTACAATGCTCAAAGTCTTGACTATACAATAAAGAGATCTCCTGTACATGCTGAAAATGGCAAAGACTATACAACTCTAAAGATGAAATGAGAGGTGCACTAGGTACATCTCTCTCATGCTCGATGATTGCTCCTGCTTTTGGAGAACGACCTGCATGCCTTTCGAGACAGTCATGAAGGCCCAGTCCATGATGTCGCACAAAGAACTCTCAAGATTTCTTGCCGCCCAGCCGCGTGGGGTCTCTCATTAATCCCTTTCTAAAATCCATAATGAGTATGACTCATGGTCCCTCACATGAGTGCCACTTGGCACTCAAGTGAGTACTCTACTCTAATAGGCTAAGAGGCGGTTCACACCTCTTACTAAGGACCATGAGTAATGCTCCATGTTACATTTCCTTCCCCTTAACTCCATTTTTGTCCTCAAAAATGGTATTGGAAGGTTTGACAGAAAGAGAGAAATAATAGGACACCACTGCCACTATATCCGCATGTATAACAATACATGGTCATGTCTCCGTGTTGTTTCCCCATTTCCTTCCCCTTAAGAAGACACTTGGGAAGGTAATCTAAGGTTGGGAAACTGTCTCTGAAGGGTGCTAACCCGCTCCCATGTGGCACTATCTTCTGAACTATCTTTCCACTTTACTAGACACTCTTTATACAAGTGACTTCTCGTCCATTTCTCTTGAGTGCGTAGTATGCTCTCAGGCTCATGTGGAATAGATTGAATAGAAATAGGCTCTACTACCTCACTATCTGGAATGAGGTTGTCATATTCACCCAGCCTTTTCTTAAGCCAGCTAACATGAAAAATAGGATGAATTTGGCTATTCTCTGGAAGTTGGAGCTAGTAAGCCATCTTCCCTATTCTCTTAAGTATTTGGAAAGGTCCACAATACCTAGGAGATAATTTTGGACAAGGTCCCATCTTCATGGTTTCAGACCTAGATGGAACTCTGAGATAGACGTGCTCTCCTACCTCAAAGTTGATATCTCCCCTTTGAGCGTCAGCATAGGCTCTAGCTCTATATTGAGCTCTCCTAATGCTATCCTTAGCAAGTCTAAGCATATCGTTCATTTGTTCCAAGAAGTCCTTTGCAGCTTGAACTTTCTCATTCTGCAAACCTACTGCATAAGGAGCTCTTGGCTGAAACCCATACATAAGCATAAATGGACTATGCCCAGTGGAAGAGTGCTTGGCACTATTATATGCAAACTCTACTATAGGTAAATACTCTTCCCAATTAGTTTGCCTTTCATTCACATATGCTCGAAGCATATCCTCTAGGATTTGGTTAACCCTTTCTGTTTGCCCATCTGACTGTGGATGCTCAGCCGTACTCATGCTAAGTTTCATGTCCAACCTTTTGAAGAACACTCTCCAAAAGTGGCTAGCAAACTTCCTATCTCGATCAAAAAATATGTCTAAAGGAAGACCATATAACCGGTATAGGTTCTCTACAAAAAGTCTAGCCAACTCTGGTGTCTTCACTCTAGTACGTGTCGAAATAAACCTAGCCATTTTGATTAATCTATCCACAATTACCCAGACTGAGTCGTGCCCTCTCTATGTCTTAGGTAATCCGACTATAAAGTCCATGGAGATACTCTCCCACTTCCCATTAGGAATATCCAATGGGTGGAGTAGTCCTCCAATCCTCAATCTCTCAGCTTTGTTGACCTGGCATTTAGTGCACTTAAGCACATACTCTAGGACGTCCTTATGAAGTCCAGGCCAATAAAATTGCCTCTTAAAAAGATCATAAGTCTTGTTAACTCCTGGGTGTCCCGCACTAGGTGTGTCATGAAACTTATACAAAATATATCGTCTCATCTCAAGATCTCTAGGGACACACACCTTACCTTTATATAACAGATATCCATCATGGACACTGTAATTCTTCCACTTAAATCCTTCTTGAGTACCCGTCGATACTCCATCCTCAGTGGAAACCCGTCATCACGATCCCCATTCTCTATGGCTTCCCAAATCTTGGAATATGCAGGATCAAGCCTACATTTCCCTCTAATGGATTCAAGTAGCTCACTAGTGATCTGAGTAAAACTCAGTCCATTGAGCATAGGCATGCGACTAAGTGAATCAGCCACTACATTAAACTTTCCCTTTCTATACCTAAGCTCATAATCAAACTCTTGGAGGGTCTCTGCCCATCAGGCCTTATGACCTTTAAGGTCTGTTTGATTAGTGAGCCACTTAATGCTCTCTTGATCAAACACTATCATAACTTTGGCACCATATAAATAATGACGCCACTTCTTCAAAGCATGGACAATTGCATATAGCTCCTTCTCATCGACGGAGTAATTCTTCTGAGCCGGTTTTAGTTTCTTACTCTCAAAAGCTATTGGTCGACCATCCTGTACTAAAACCGCTCCTATGGCAAAGTCACTCGCGTCAGTCTCAACCACAAATGGTTTTTTGGGATCTGCTATGTGTAAAAGTGGAGCCGTAGCAATTTCTACTTTCAATTTCTCCATACTTTGCTTCTGTTCGTCTCCCCAATGAAAGGTTTTCCCTTTCCCTTTAAGTTGTTCCGTCATCAGGACAACAATCTTGGCATAATTCTTGATGAATCTTCGATAGAAACCTGATAAACCTAGGAAGATCTGCAGCTCTTCCAAGTTCCTTGGATGTGGCCATTCCATAATAGCCCTTACTTTTTCAGGATCCATCTGGATTCCATCCTGGGAGACTATATGTCCAAGGTATCTAACCTCTGTCGTGAAAAATTCACACTTCGACTCCTTAGAAAAGAGTGAATTTTCCCTTAGCACTTGAAATACCTTCCTCAAGTGTTCCAAGTGCTCCTCTTCTGATGCACTATAGATCAGAATGTCATCCAAGAAGTCTACCACATAGTGTCCTAGATAAGGCCGTAAAACATTATTCATTAACTTCATGAAAGTGGCAGGAGCATTGGTGAGACCAAAAGGCATCACCAAAAACTCATAGTGCACATATCTATTCATAAATGCAGTCTTAGGGACATCTTTTGCCCTAATCCTGATCTGATCATATCCTGATCTAAGGTCAAGCTTGGTAAAGTACCTAGCTTGATGTAACTGATCAAATAGATCTTCCAATCTAGGCATTGGAAACCTATTTTTGATATTTACCTTATTGAGTGCTCTATAGTCTATACATAGTCTCATAGAGCCATCTTTCTTTTTAACTAGGAGCATTGGCGATGCCCAAGGTGAGTTACTAGGTTTAATGAAGCCCTTGTCTAAATAATCATGTAACTGCCTCTCAACCTCCTCATGCTGAGAAACACTAAGCCTATAAGGTGGCCTGCAAATAGGGATAGTGTTAGTAACAACCTCAATGGCATGGTCAATGTCCCCTCTCTCAGGTGGTAGCGAAAAACATCTTTATACTCAAACATAAGATCCTTAAAACTTTTAGCCACACACTCTTGCAAAAAAGAATAGTAGAAAGTCCTGTCCATATTTACATTCCTAGCATGAAAATATACATCAGATGAGTTGTCTGTACAATCCTCCATATCATGACTATACAATAAAAACATGTCATGTACATGCTGAGAATAACAAAGACTATACAACTCTAATGATGAAATGAGAGGTGCACTAGGTACATCTCTCTCTCCCTAAATACAAACTTTACTTCCATTCTTTTCAAATTCAAGCGTGTTGTTTTGATAGTTGTGTTTAAGTGTATCTCCCAACCCCCATAGCCACTCTCTTCCCAAGACCAGGTCTGTCCTCTCCATATTCATAATTTGTAAGTCCATATAATCTGTATAGTCCTGCATCTTGACTTCCAAATTGGATGCCATAGTATCCCATATCCTCTTATCTTGCCCTTGCATCATAGATACAATATATTTATGTGCACTAGTCTGCTGGGGAATCTTTAATTTCTTGACCAAAGCATAGTTTATAAAATCATGAGTGGCAGAGTCATCTATCATGACTCGCACCCTGGTCCCGTACACACTACCATGCAATTTAACTAGATCATGTGGTCCAAACTGCTGTGACCACAATGACTGAGTCAAACAATCGGTGTTCTCTAAATCCTCATGCATCACCTCCACTCCCTTGCAGCTAGAGTTGCCATGAATAGGAAGGGTCTGCACTAGGTGGACCACCTTTTTGCCCTTTTCGGGGGCCGTACTAGACTTTGGTCCCTTCTTCTTTTCTTCCCCCTTCTTGAGTGGACAGTTCCACTGTGAATGGCTAGGAGACAAACACCTAAAGCACGGGTTCTCTCTTTTGTCCCTCTCAAACTAATCTGTGGATAACCTAGGCCCTTGTGATCTTTGTTTTTTAAATAAAACTTTTTTTTTCCCAAAAGGCAACTTCTTCTTGAATTTAGTCGTACTAAGAGGCTTGAGGGGCTGATCCGTCTCCATAGGAGTATATTGAGGATGGTTATGGTCCTCATAGATCTGTGCATACTTGATCGCCTCCCCAAATGTCTTAGGCGCATTCCTTTTGACTTCCCTCTTTATGGCTTTATCTAAGCCCCTAAAAAACCCTCTAGTCTTCTGGAAATCATCTAAGCCTTTAAGTTTCAAAATTATCTCTCTATAGTGGAACATGTAGACCGTAAGAGGCCTACCTCTCTGTGTAATCCTATCCCACTCATCCCAATTCCTCTCCTCCTCATTCTTAGGAAGAAACTCTTTTAGAAAAAGAGACAAACTGAGTCCAATCAGTAGGGATAGAGTTCGTCTCCTTAAGACTCATCCACCACTTGTAAGCATGCGGGTCGAGGGAGAGACTCGCCTCTAGCACACGGTACTCTAGTGGGGTGCCCTTCAATTGATGCAAATCATGCCACTTTTGTAAAAAAGTATAGATTGCATCCTTGTTCTTGTCTCGGTCATCCCCCGTAAAAGTAGGTGGCTTCAAGTCTTTCAGGAGAGAAGCTTCCCTAGAGCTCTCTCCTTTGTGTATACTAGGAAGAGAAGTATATTTCCTAGTAATCTCTAGAGGAATAGGAGGAGTTTCTCTTTCCTTCCTATCTAGGAAAGAGGTGAGGCTAATCTCAAGTGAGATCATTTGAGAATTTAACTGTTGAATGAGAGATGTGATGCTGCCAAGATCTCTCTCTAACTTAAGGGTTTGCTCTTTCGAGTCTATGAATTGGTCACGAGTGACAAACTCATCTAAAAGTTCCTCATATGTATATTCCTCTTGCTGAGGCTCTTTCTCTTCTAAGTTTTCTTCTACTTCTTGCCCTAATTCTACTTCTTCCATTCTAGAATCAGGATCCTCTAGTTGCTCTTTAGATGGAGAAGTGTGTTCAACTACTTGTTTCCCTTTAGATTCCATGTTTTACTTCCCTTCCCCTATTTGCTAACTAGAGTATATGAAAATGAATGGAAGTAAAGCTTAAATATGCAAGAAGAAGAGAAATATATCACAAGAGCACTTCCCTGTTACAAAATGAAGCTGTGGAAGTGAGATCCAAGTGATCCTTGAAGCTTTAAGTCGCTGATTTTGAATCCTCGCCAGGCCCAAACAAAAATTGGAAATGTCCGGTTGGCTGGGGGAGATTGTAAACACCAAAAACCATAAAAAACAATGCCAAAACCACGTAGCAATAGCCCCAACCAGGAAAACTGAGTAAAACTGAGCAACTTCTGAGATTTGACAGTCTTCTTCAGTCCAAAAAATATAGCCCAGCACCTGTACTTCAAAGACTTAAGACTATCCCTAGTGAAAAAAGTGAATTTGGACATCGGATGATGAAAAACTAGGCCCGGGAGTGGCCGCCTAGTTCCTGCTGAAGTGTTGCAGAGAGATTTTGGTTGACCAAATCTCATCCAAATCCAACATCGATGGTCTTTCAGTGAAGCTTAGGAGTGTAGCTTCATAACGTGATCAAGATTTTTGAAATGGGATATTGTATGAGCAAGCTATAGTGCGGAGAAGCCGGGTATGTCATAAGTAGGAAGTGGAAAAAGTAATCTTCATGGAAGAGTGACTTTGAAAAGCTCTAAACTGAGAAACTAAAGCTTTTTGAATCAACCCAAAACCCAAAATCAATTCTCTTTGTTGGTTGTATTGGCTTGAGTAGTCTTTTTTCCTGACAAGTTGTTTGTTGTAAAAACACTCTTCCCTAGTATGGTTGGTTCATTTTCTTTCCAGGGTATAGTATTTCAATGTTTTCCTATCTTGTAGGTGTTTAGGTCTCTGATAATGACATTAATGTATCCAATGGTTTCCCCCACGGTTATAGCATTTCTTTATTGGTGTTAATCTGGTACTTACCAAGTTTGCCTTAGTAGTAGCCTCTAGGGCTTTTGCTATAGCTTTGGATAATTCCTCTATAGGTGGTATCCTATCTTCATGAGCTCTTGGTTGGTCATATGCCATTAGGTCCTACCCTCTATTATCTTCCAATTCTATAGCTTCTTCTCGTGAAGATTGAAGAAATCATTGCTATTTTTTATGATGCTAATGTGTTGATACTTGATAGTATTATGCCTATTGAGGCTCTTATGGCTGATTCTCTTTCCCAAGAATGGTTACTAGATTCTAGTGCTTCTTCACCATGAGACTTGGTGACTCTTACCAGTGTGACATTGTCGAGATTGGAGATGTGGTTGTGCAATTCATTAATGGTTCAAAATTTAATATGCATAATGTATGCCATGTACCTCAGTTATCATGTAGCTTGATGTCAGTTGGTCAAGTTGATGACCTTGGTTACAAGGTGGTTTTCTATGCTCATTCCTTTCGCATATCAAAGGGCAATATGGTTATTGCAAAAGGAAGAAAAGTAAGCTCACTTTATCCTTTATTTGTATCATAGAAAGAACACATGTTAGTTGTTATTGAATAGCCTATGGCTTGTATTTGGCATGGCCATTTGGGCCACATAGCTCGTAGTGGAATGGAAAATCTTTCTTGTTCTAGCTACTTACATGTGTTATCTTTCTCTGATTTTTCATTTTGTGAGCATCGTTAATATGGAAAGAAAACTAACAATGTGCATAAAACACACATTGACTCTTCAATTGTGCCTTTAGATCTCGTTCATACAGATGTGTGTGGTCCAATGCCCACAAGGTCATTAGGTGGTTCTCTTTACTTTGTCACCTTCATAGATGATGCTACAATAAAAGTCTGTGTATGTCCTATCAAATCAAAGGATGAGATATTCCCTACCTTCAGAAAATCGATTGCTTCACTTGAGATTGAAAAAGGAAATAATTCCAAAGCTTTACATTCAGATAATGGGGGTGAGTATATCTCACATGAATTCACTCTTTTTTGTTAGTCTAGAGGAATTCATAGAGAGTTTATAGCTCCTTATATCCCAGTACAGAATGGTGTAGCTAAATGGATGAATAGAACTATTTAGGATAGAGTAGTTTCTATGTTGCATCATTCAAACCTTTAACAAGGCTTTTGGGTAGAAGCAGTATTGACTTCACTTTATGTGATTAACCTTTGACCTAGTACTACCAAAGGTCTAAAACTGGTGCAAGAGTTATGGATAGGGAAGCCACCACATTATGATCATCTTTGCATTTTTTGGTGTGAAGCATATGTTCATATACCCAAGAATCTTAGACAAAAGCTGGACAATAATTCAAAGAAATGCATTTTCCTTGGATATGGTCAAGAAGGACAATTTGGGTATTGCTTATGGGATCTTGAAACACAATTAGTGATCAAAATTAGTGATATGATTTTCAACGAGTCGAAGATGCATAAACAACCCATTAAGGAGGTTGGTGTTTGATGATACTAGTCCTCCAGTTAGCATGCATAAAAATGTTGCTCATAGGAATGTTCAAGAGAATGTCCGATGAGATCAGTTTGCAAATGTTCTTGTTCAACAACCATTGAGACGCTCTGCACATGTCTCACATCCACCTGATAGATATGTTCCAGGTTTGGACTTTGTTATGCTAACAGATGCTGGTGAGCCTTCTTGCTACAAAGAGGCCATGCACACAAAGGACCATGTCAAGTGGGAGCATGCCATGAAGACTGAGTTCGAGGACATCTTCTCTCTAGTGTTCAAGATGAGTACCCTTTGAATGTTGCTTGGATTCCTTGCAATGGAGGACTTAGAGCTAGTCCAAATGGATGTGAAAACTACTTTCCTATATGGAGCTCTTATAGATGAGATCTATATGGAACAACAAGAGGGTTATGTAGTTCCTCGCAAAAAAAGTCTAGTTTGTATGCAGAAGAAGAGCTTATATGGACTTAAATATTCCCCTATACAATGATACCAAAAGTTTCATGCTTTTATGAAGTCTCAAGGCTATTCTCGAGGGAATGAGGATCATTTTCTCTACATAAAGAGATGCTCAGATGGCAACTTGATATGCTTGATACTTTATGTCGATGACATGTTGATTGTTGGGAAGTCCTCTTATGACTTGTCAATTCTAAAAACGAAGTTGAGTTAGACATTTGATATGAAGGATTTGGGGGATACCAAACATATTCTTGGCATGTGCATTACTCATGATAGGAGTAAAATATGCATATACTTGTCTCAAAGTGAGTACATATCCAAAGTACTTCACAGGTTCAATATGCAGGGTGGAAAGGCATTGAGTAAACCTTTGCACACATATGTGAAATTGAGCAAGGATGATTGCCCCAAATCAGAAACAAAAAATGAATTCATGACCAACATTCCTTATCAATCTATTGATGGTAGTCTCATGTATGCTACCGTAGCTACGAGACTAAATGCATTTACAGTGGGAGTTGTGAGCAGATATATAACTAATCTTGGAAAGAAACATTGGGAAGTGGTCAAGATGATTATGAGATATCTTAGTGGCACTAAGGACAAGTGTCTATGCTTGGGTAGAGGGAAAGCATCAATTATTGGTTACATAGATACTGACTATGATGGTTGTATTGACAATCATAAGTCTACATTAGGGTACATTTTTCATTTTGCTAGAGGTGCTATCTCTTGGAGATCTCATCTTTAAGAATATATAGTTGTTACCACTATAGAAGCATAGTATGTTGTAGCCAGTGAGGCATGTAAGGAAGCATTGTGGCTTTCTCATCTTGCTTGTTATATAGGTCTACCTCAGCATATACCTCGTTTGCTCAGTGATATTCAGAGTCCCATTGCATTGGCTAAGAATCTAGTCTATCATGCAAAGAACAAGCACATTGAGGTGTTGCTTAGCTATTGAGTGCATTATTCTTGAGAAGTCTCATACTCCATATAATGCTACAGATGCTTTGACTAAAACTCTACCACAGGATAGCTTTCGACATTGTTGTCACATGATGGGGGTTACTTGATCCATGATCTTACACAGTTACTCATATATTGTGTAACATGCCCATCCGGTGGGAGGTATAGTTTGTATACTTACACTCAAGTATTCTTTATAGTCCATTGAGGTGCATCCCTATCAAAATACTTCAATATGCACCGACCATTTAGGAATAATTTTTTCCTCCTCTATATCATTCCTCTCATCAATAAGTGCATCATGTAAATCTACATTACAAATGGAATGATATGCATCATCATGTTGAACCTGTAAAGGCTGAGAAATCACCTCATTTGGAAGAACACTTGTCTATCCACCTATAAAACGAGGCATTAAAGTGTCATACACATCTCTAGAGCTAACTCAAGTCTCCTTGGTGCATAAAAGTAATGGTTGAATTGCATCTTCCACAAATACAACATCATGGCTAACAAAAATGTGTTTAGCTTGTGGATCATACAAACAATGGCCTTTGCTTTCAAAACTATACCCAAAAAAAATACATTTCATTGTTTTATCATCCAATTTTCTGTGTTGTTGTTCATGCAAAAATGCATATTCCAAACTACCAAAGACACACAGATGAGCAATAGATGGTTTGCAACCATGCGAAGCCTCATATGGAGTGATATATTGTTGTGCTTTGGTGGGAAACCTATTAAGTACATGTTGCACACATAATGGCATCAATCTAGAAGCATGTGGTAAAGCTTGGCCTTTGACCATACACCCTGCCATCTCCATAAGAGACTTGTTCTTTCTTTCAACAACTCCATTTTTTTGAGGTGTATATGGCACTATACATTGATGTTTTATCCCATGATCAGCAAGAAATGCATAAAAATTAGAAAACATATTCCACCTCTTGATCAAAATGGAGGGTGCCCAATTTACATGTTGACAAGTTTTTAGCGATAACCAAAAATTGTTTGAAGCACATAAACACTTCAGAATTTGTTGTCAATGGATACACCCATGCATGCCTGGCAAAATCATCGATGAAGGTCATGAAGTAAAGGTAGTGACAAAAAGAAGATGTCTGCATAGGACCACAAACATCACTACGGAGAAGCTACAATTTATGGGCAGCTCAATATGAACCATCTTTAGGGAAGGAAAAACATTGAATTTTTCCCAAAATACAGGCTTTACAGACATGTTTACAAGATGTCTCAAGTTTGGGCAAAGATGACACCATTGCAGATTTCTACAAGCTTAGAAACCTAGAATAATTTAGATGAAGAAAGCGTTCATGGCAAAACCTTGCATCAGAGATAGCCTAAGAGTCTTTAGTTGCACATGCTAAATCATTCATAGATTTCGCATAGTCTATGAGCTTATACAACCCACAACATAAAATGTTAGAAGCAATAATAACATTGTCATTTGACACATCCTGAACTGTACACCTATCATCAACAAATCTGAAAACCAAGCCAATCTTGAATAATGCTGGAACTAACAACAAATTTTTCTTGATCCTTGGCACATACAAAGCATCTGACAATGTGAAAGAACTACCATCAATAGTAGTCAGATGGATCTTACCAACTCCCATTACAAAATAAGAGGAGTTGTTAGCACATGTGATAGTATCCCCAATATGGGAAGACTCAAGTGAACTGAAGAAACGACATAGTGAGGTAATATGTTTGGTCGCACCTTTATCAAAGTAACAAACATCTAAGTCTACTATAGACATACACTGCTCGTGAGAAGATGGATCATAGCTACATACAGTAGTAAATGCCCATTCTTCATTCTCGACAATATTAGCAGACTCTATTTTAGGTGTAGAGATGTCTACAACAACCATTTCAACCTCTTTCTTCTTTGCCTCTTTTGTAGCCAGTTTTGGACAACTCTTTATGACATGATCATCACCCTTATAGTATTTGCAAAATTATTTCTGCTTTTCTGTTTTCTTTTCATCTTTCTCTTCCTTCTTTGACTGTGTAGCATTAGAATATTTATGTTTACTAGTAGATGAGCTTGATTTACCTTTGCGCTTCTAGAAGATCATTCAGAAGAGTTTGCACAAGTGAACTATCTTGCAAGACTTCATCAATAGAAATCAATTGTTCCTTCCAATCTTTAATTTGTTGAAAAAACTATCCATAGAGTCTCCTTCATTCATATGTTGACTCTCCAACTCTTTTTTGAGGTAAGCAACATGAGCTTCATTTCTTGCCTAGTATAAAGTGGTAAGTTTATCCCAAGCATCCTTTGTTGTTTTGCAAGAGCGAATGTGAGGGATAGTAGCATGTTTAATAGACAAAGCTATCAATGCATGTGCTTGAGTTGCTCTACAATAGGTGCAGTAGGAACTGAAGCACAAACAAAAATTTGAAGATCATCATCTTCAACACCATCTACATCACCTTCAATGGTTGTATCTACAAGTGTAGTAGGATGTTTTTCAACACCTTGCACAATATTCCACAACCATTTTTCTACCAATACATGATGCACCATATATGCCCAAAATGTGTAATTAGTACCATCAAACCTATCCTCAACAATCAACATACAAAATACATCATTACTTTCATCCATGGCCACTGACTAAATACCTTGATACAAAATAATGATTGTATCTCAAAAATTTGAACAGAACCACTCTATCAAGCTCTACTAAACTTGAAGTAGACTTTGAGACACTTTTATTAGCAAACCAAAAAATCTATATATGTTTGGTAGAAAAGGACAAAATTGCCTGCATATGCATTATGATAGTACACTCAGAGGCTAAAACAAGTTCATATAAAAAATTTTGATGCCACAAAGCGAAGTTTTTTTGAAAATTTAATCACCCTGAGTGTGCTCACCAATCTTTGTGCTATTTTGAGATTGTGACCAAAGGGTGTCAATGATGCCCTAGATGAAGCATGACTTGCTTTGATACCAATTATTGGAGTTTGAGGCTTCTAGAATCACATGAATAGCACAAGGAAGACCTAGCTCAAGATATGTTCAAAGCAATTCAATTCTTCGATTGATCAAATTCATTAAAACCAAACTTTATTTGTTAAGGATTATTAGAATGATTAGAGAAAGTGGCGAATAAGTGAGAGGCTTCAATGCCACAAAAGGTTCATTACATCAAAATTGAATGAGATAGTTTCTACCAAAGAGAAGCTTATGTTCCCATCTCAATAGAGTGTGAAGTCCCTCACTCTAGCTCAAGCGTAAGCACCACCTCCTTTACTTGTCAATCCACGGAGACGTGAGGACCGGTATGAAGACCACGAGCAAGTGAAGGCACAAGTGCGTGAGTGAAAGCACACAAACATGCACACACATACACACACACGTGCACAAAGTAAGATCAAAGAGAGGAACAATGGAAAGCTTAGATTGCAAAAGAGTTCTCTTACAAAAGCTCTATTCTCTAACAAGCTAACCTCAAAAATGAGCTCTCTAGCTCTTTTTACAGTTTTTGGACTAGTTTTGGCCCTGTCCAGACCTAGTGTCCGGCCTAGTTAAAAATTAGGTTCCATGGCTTATTTGAGGGCTCAAACGGAGTCTAAAAATTATGAAAATTGGTAGGATGATACTTCTAATGCTCCTCAAGCTCAAGGACTCCTTGGCTTGCACAAAATGGAGCTACAAAAATAGAAAATGGTATTTACAATGGTTTTAGTGATGGAAATCACTATTTTTGTAGGGAATTCTTCTGAAAAGTTGACATGTACTTCTTGGAGCTCCCTACTTGCTCGTTCTTCTTGTGTGTCCACCTCTTAGATGTGTTCCTATGCTTTGTCCTTGACCTTCAGCTTCAACACTCCCCCCCCTCTCGAGTTTGTCGTCCCTGACAGACCCTTGTTGTAGTGGTTGTTCCATGTAGTGCTTGGGAGGTAGTATCCATTCTGTATGAACAAGAGCCGTCTATCTTCCAAATTTGGCAGTGTTGGTTGTCTGGTCCTTCATTTGTCAATGCACGCCTTTGCAAGTCGTAGTCCCTTGGTATGTGCTTCATCCATGGATTCCCGCATGAATGCGTATCAAGATTGAGTTGGAGCAACTGCTAGCTTCGAATTGCTTCCTAGGTATTGATGTTGCCCCAGGATGTCCTCTAGCGCTTCTAAAGATGACATTCAGAGTAGTCATGCCAAGTACTCATAACCCATAGTGAATGATGGGTAAGTGTGTATGTGCATGGGTTGAAAAAATTATGTGCCTTGTGCACGGCCTTGTAATGTAGCCCTACACATGCTTACTTGGAAAATGCATTGGAAGAAGTATGGTGCAAAAATTGTGGGTCTTGAGCTAAGTGCTCAAGGGTATGCTGACGAAGAGGTTTCCTAATCTATGATGGTTGTGGTGTTGCCAGAGTAAAGAGACTTACCGTGGTGAAGGGTTGATTGATGTCTATCTCTTCATGTTGTATACCCGGCATTTGTGATGGAACATTGTCGATGAATTTCCATGTTGCTGGTCCACCGAAAATTTTTTTGAGTGCCTGGTTCTGTCTTCTCTTTTCAAAGCAACGTTTGCCAAATACTGAGAATTGAATTTCTTTATATTCTTTGACAAACAACATTGGGTAACTACACCAAGCTTAGTTTCACATATCCTCTTTAGTTCACCATAAGCAGGAGTCTGCTCATCTAGTATACAGACAAGGATTTTCGGGGTGCCAAGCTAACTCTTGCAGATATCTCCTTGGATGCTCTTGTACATACAGTAGTTAAGCATCAATCAAGTTGTGGACCTTCAAGATCTTCCCTCCTACCATGATAAGGGGAAACAATAGTTGTGGATGCCATGTTCATGCCAAGTGCTTGACATCTACCAGATAAGGCAGCAATTATATCATCTACTAGTCGAGACACACTTCTATCCAAACAGATAAATGCCTAGTAATCAATAGTTCCACCTTCAACTAAGCATGACTCATTCATGTTTCATAAGCCAAGGAACGAGCTCTCTCTCGCTTTTCTTTCTTTCTTTTCTCGTTTTTTTTTTTTTTTTTGTGGAACACTGTCATAAAACAAGAAGATAGACGTTAGTATCAGTAAAAATAGTTGGCATATATCAATGTGCTCTTGTGCATGGGCTTCTCAAATGTGTCTATGCACGGCCATGTAATGTGGCCCTATATTAATGCATACTTTGGAAATGCATGACTTGAATGGTGCAAAAGACTGGGTTGTGCAAGGAGCACATGGTTGTCGCTCGTCGAGGCTTCCGATGTTATTTGCGAATGTTGATACCATCTGTCGTGGAGGTATCCATGGGATCTCGAGATGACAACTGATCCTGTTTCCTTAGGGGAATCCATTTGAGAATGGCATTTGGCACGGCAAAGATCACTTCAAGTGGTTTCATCTTTGGATGCTTTCTGAACTTTGGCATCCAGCATGGTTGGCACTTTGGATTGGTGGAGGCTACTTGTGCTTTTGGCTTCCAAACCCATACCCTATTTACATGTCTTCCCCCCATGGTTGAAGATGTAATTTGATGGTCTTTTGGTCTCTGTACGCGGTTCTTACCCTTTTCTCTTTTTGGCTTCTTTGTTGAGACCTTTTGCATGTGGGAGAACATAGGTTGTTGTGGATGTAAGAGCTTCTTAGGTACCCACATCTGTAATCGCCCTTGTTGAGCTGCAGCTAATTTCTTAGGCACCCAAACTTGTTGGATACCTCGTGATTGAGCTTGTTCGAGCTGCTCCCTTTGTCTTCTGGCCTGGTTGGCTTGTCTGGATGGGCTTTGTGGGGGCAAGGCTGGTGGTTGCTCTCCTTTGCGTACCCAGATCTGTTTCATACTCGGAACTGCTTTCTTGTCAAATGGTGTCTTTCTATTTGATGTAGCAGTTGTCGTGAGCGGTTGTGTTTGCCTGTATGGTGGACTCACTACTGTGGCTACTTGATTCTTTGGAGAAGAAGAAAGATCCACCCGCCTTTGAACCTGTTCTTCCACGATTGACTCCTTCTACATCATCGAGCTTTTGACACATACAACATCTTCTTCCATATGATTAGTCTTAGAAGAACTACAAGATGTGACATCTGGATTTGTGAGCATGCCATTTTCTAGTTCTAATGTAAAGCATTGTCCCTGGACCCAAACTTGAAGAAGTTGACTTCTTAGGTTTAAGTTGACTGCATTGTCATAAATCCAATCTTGTCCTAAGACAAGTGGTTCTGTAAGGTTCTCATCTTGACACACTAGCACTTTGACTTTCATTGGAATATCTTGCAGGTAGATGGGAAGTTCCACCTTGCCCAAACAAGGGGTTTCCACACCTCCCAATCCTATGAGATAAGCTTCTATGGGATTGATGTTCAACTGCAAGTTTTGGCAGTAGGATAGTCTAACTGCACTACTTGCTGCACCTGAGTCAATCAATGCTTTCACAGTCCTTGCATCCTTTCCTTGTCCTATCTCTATGGTCACAAAGGGTCTTCGTTCAATGACTTGAGAAGTCGCTATGCTTGACTTTTGGCACATATCCATGTGATATTTTGGGGCTTTTGAGTTGACATCTAGGCCTAGTCGCCTTAACTTATTTCGCCTTATGCGCTCTCTAGCCTCGGCTTGTGCTTCTTCTCTCACCCTTAACTCCTCTTCTTTTCGCTTCTTAGTAGTGTTGAGTCTCGTAAGCATATCCTTTGTAAGAGGTTCTTGGTATAACTTGACTCTACAACCACTGATATAGTTTGGCAAGATGTCTCCTTCTAGAGTGGCCAACTGAACTGCACCGCTAGTGGAAATTCTATTAATGATCATGGGTCCATATCCTCTTTTTTCCAACTTACGGGCATGTTGTTTTAGTGTATAAACCAACACTAGATCTCCCTCTTTCAATCCCTTATCCTTGATGTGTGCATCAAAGTATGCCTTTTGCCTTTTCTTTGCAGCATAGATGTCTGCTGCCGCGCGTAGCCTTGTCTCACCTAAGTGTTCTAGATCAAAGATCCTAGAGGACAATTCATGTCCACTCCACTCATACTCTTGTGCTACTTTTAAGGCAGGGATTAAGAAATCTAATGGTAGCACAGCATTCTGTTCGAAGACCATCTGAAATGGGGTGGCGTTGAGTACCGTTTTGTAGGCAACTCGATAAGCCGAAACATCATGATGAAGTTGTTTGTCCCAATCAGAGCGTTTATTATTTACCAGTTTTGTCAATACGTTACAGAGGATCTTATTGGTGCTCTCGGCTTGTCCGTTAGCTTGTGGGTGATAAGGGGCAGACTTTTTATGTATCACCAAGAATTCTTGGAGAAGATTTTCAATGACCTCATTCAAGAAGTGTGTGCCTCTATCGCTCACCAACTCTATTGGTAGCCCATATCTTGTGAACACATTCTCAAATAAGAACTTAGCCATTGTCTGAGCATCATTCTTTATGGTGGCTTTGACTTCTACCCACTTTAAGGTAATCTGTGGCTACAATAATATACTATGCATGGGAGTTTCTAGCTGGGGGGTTAATAGGACCTATGAAGTCTATGCCTCACTTCAAAAATGCACGCCCTCCCATCATTGGCCTCAAAGGCATCTCATCTTTTCTAACTGCATATTGTGCACGTTGGCATGTGTCACATTTCTTCACATAGGTATGTGCATCCATATGAAGAGTGGGCCACCAAAGTCCTGAGAATAGAATGGTCTTGATCACTCGGTCAGGACCAAAATGTCCACTTGCAACACCACTGTGTGCAGTCTCTAAGACCTTTAAATAGTCTGATTCATGAACGCACAATCTTAAGTAACCATCTTTGCCTCTTCGGTATAGGTTCTCTCCTACTAAGGCATAGCCTTGAGCCTCTTGCTCCATGCTTCATCTTCTCGTTAGACTGGCCTCTTTGGGTAATCTTCCCGATCTCATAAACTCTACCAATGGAGCACTCCAATCTGGAATTAATGATACTTGATAAAGGGTCGCATGCTCCACTGGTGGTCTCTCTCTGCACATTGGACAATTCTTGATCCACTCATGTATTGCTTTGTCCATGCTAGGCCAATACACTCCTAAATGTTTCAAATTCTGCAATGTTCGTTGTTTACAATAGTGATTTCCTAGCATTCCTTCATGGGCTTGTTGCAACCAACTACTATGTTCATCGTCCGCAACACAACAAGCTAATACACCCTCAGTATCTTGTTTGTACATGCTTCTTGCTAATATGTGATATTTTTGTGATTTTACAATTTCTTCTTGTGATGTTTTCACATTCTTATTTGCAGGGCCGAAGGTTAGGACTGGTACCAACTTATTTGCCCATTTAGGAACAACTTCTAAATTGAACAGATAAGCATCGGGTAATTCATCAGACACTCCTTGCGGTGACTCTCCTGAAGTGATGTGAGTGAGAAAGGTGATCTGCCCAAAGGTGGGTTCTACCTTTCCTGACAACAACTTCAAAGTCATACTCCATTAGTAAGAGGAACCATCTTACTAAGCGTCCAGTATTGCAAGGTTTATTCACCAAATATAACAAAGCTTGATGATCAATGAAAAACTTGAACTTTTTGGCCAATAAATAGTGTCTAAACTTCTTCACAGCATATACCATGCCTAACCCTTCTCGCTCGGTTGTGGTATAATTTCTTTCGGCTGGGTTTAGTTGTCTACTAGCATATGCTATGGGCAAATCTAAATTCCCTTCACCTGTGGGTTGTGCTAGCACACATCCTATGGCATGATTGGATGCATCCACATGGACATGGAATGGTTTATTCCAATCAGGAGTGGTCAGTATTGGTGTTGTGCACAAACGTTTCTTCAGTTCATTGAAAGAATTCTCACATTCTCCGTTCCACTCAAAATTAGACAACAAGGCATAAAGGGGTCTAGCTATGATTGCGTACATGTGGATAAACCTACGGTAATATCCACAATGGCCCATAAAGGCTTGTACCTCTTTAACATTCCTTGGCCGTGGCAGCTCTGCTATGGCTCGTACCTTATCTTCATCTGTTGAGATTCCATTCTTAGAAACAATATGACCTAAGATTTTACCTTGACGCACCATGAACACACACTTTTCTGGGTTCAGACACACTCGATATTCTCTACACTTGTTAAAGATTTGTCTAAGTTCAGGGATGTGAAATCTTCTTTCTTGGGAATGAGCACATAAATCCTCCACATATACTTCTAAGCTCTTTCGCAAGAACTCTTTGAAGACATGACACATGAGCCATTGGAATGTTGCAGGTGCATTTGTGAGCCCAAATGGCATAACACGAAATGCAAAGATTCCCCACTCTGTGGAAAAAGCTGTTTTGTGTTGATCTTATGGGGCAATGGCTACTTGATTGTAACCTGAAAATCCATCAAGGAAGCTATAAACTTTCTTGCTTGCAACACGCTCCAATAGGTGTTCTTTGATTGGAAGTGGATAACTATCTCTGATCGTAGCGGCATTAACTTTTTTAAGGTTAATACACACTCGCAACTTCCCGTTCTTCTTGGGTACCACTACAATGGGGGACACCCATTCAGTATGCTCAATCTCATAGATGAATCCAGCCTCAATCAGCCTATCAATTTCTTCTTTTATTTTGGCTGCATAGGTATCATTATATGTGTAGGGCTTCTGTTTGGTGGGCTTGGCATCAGCAGTCATGGGGATAGTATGAGAGAAAATTCTTGGATCTACCCCTTTCAAGTCTCTATAGTTCCACGCAAACACATCCCTATATTCCCTTAATAGAGCTACAAGCTCCATTTCTTCTCTTGCACTTAGGTCATCTCCTATATATGTGCATCTCTCTTCGTTCTCTTCGATGGTCACTACAATCTTCTGGGTCTTTTCTTTATTATCATATGATTCTCCTATGATGGCCTCTCTCTTGGGCATTCGTACCAAAATTTTGCGGTCGTCAACTTCATATTTCTTGAAGTTTCTGGTACTTCAAACAATGATTCCTCCTCTTCTTGTTTCACTGCTTTTCTTTTCTTTTTCTTTTGACTGCTCTCACTTCCATCCTTCAAATTTACCGTTTTAATACTTGTGAGAGGTTCTTCTTCTTTCTGGGTGAACACTCCTATATCTTCTAGATAGTGCTGCTCTGAGTTAAAGCAACTATCCATCACAATGGACTCTATATCATCGTCATTCTCTTCTTCTTCTATGACATCATTAGGGTCAGATTCTTCTAGCAAGGGCGGACACATGAACACTGAGATATCATAACCCTCCTCATCACAATGAGGTGTCCATTGTTCTTCATTGACAGCAATGTCCATGGTGGCTAAGATTTTTGGCCAGCCATGAGGCTCAAATTCCTCATCTGGAAAGATCATCGGAGTGTAGGCTGGATCTCTAACTGGTCTATCTCCTGGCGAAGTTCCTTCTTCTCTTGCCTTTAAACGTTTTTCCTCTTCCTCTGCGACCTTGCCCATCCACAAATGAGTATCTTCATGCAGCCATGATGGATCAGGTGAACTTTCAGAATGCACAGAGATGGAATCTTCTTTTGCTTTGTGGATAGGATTCCACTGTAGGGGTGGTACATCTCTGAAGGAGTAATCCTTCAAATTGACCTTGGTGGTGACCCCTAAGTGTTGTAAGTACAAGGAGTTGGTTCCCCAATCCTGTACTATTTGCAATTGTCATAGGAAGGGTCTTCCTAGGATCATCTCATAAACATTATATTTCTCAAAGTCACATACAGCAAATGTGTGCTCAAACTCTACACCACAAGTGGTCAGAGTTATCCCTTCGAGCAATCCTAGAGGTCTTTCAAAATGGCTGTCAGCCATTTGAAGCTTCATTCTAGTTGGTTTTAATGTGGGTTTGCCCCATTGCTTCCACAAAGAGGTGGTCGCAATAGCAACACCAGCACCTGAATCTATGATTGCTTTGGTTGTGTAACCTTGGTAGGTGATTGGAAGATAAGTATTACCTTCTTCACCCTCACACATGTCTCCTATTTTGTCTAGAGGTATCTCTGGTACCCTTTGCTTAGAGCCTGCTTTTGGCATGTTGCAATCAAGTTCTGGAACCTGATCCTTCACATGATCCCATAGCTCGGGTTTTGCTTTGAGCAGCTCTTCTACAATGAGATGACATTGAACCTTAGTGTTCTTCACGACATCAATGTTCCTTGGGACCACTGAGTCTTCATGTCTGACCAGTATTGTGGGAGCTCTGATCTGAAGAGATTTAGATTCCCATGGGCCTGGAAATTGAGGTAGTTCCTCTAAGGTATTAGATTCAAAATCTAACCTTTCATCTTCTTGTTGTTCTGCTTCATTTCCGTAAATAGATGGAATGTCTTGGGGAAATTGATCATGAAGATCATCAATCTCAGGAATAGGAGGGGAATTACCCTTCTCCTTGGCCCATTTCTCTTCTTGTATTTCCCGCAAGAACTCTTGAGAGTACTGTTGAATTGAAGGAGGTATTCCAGCATCTGTGGAATTAGGAACATAAGCTCCCATTGGTGGTGAGCTTCCTCTTTCAATAACTGGTTGAGCCTGTGGAGGTAAAGAAACTTGTGGTTTGTTTACCAATTGCTCTAATCTTTCTAGTAAGCCCTGGAAATGCAAATCTGATTCGATAGAGTTTGTTTGATTGAACTTTTGACTAGTCTCAAGTATGGCTTGAGATTGTTCTACCATTTTCATGCACATTTTCATCCGTTCAATCTCTAAATCTGCTCTAGGGTAACTCTTGTCTAGGTTTGCAGCTGTAGGCCCTTCTTGAAGTCGAGCCTGGTAGGCCTTGAACACCATGTCCAAGCCTTCTGGGATTGGATCTGCAAGAATAGAACCTGGTTGCAGTCTATTTACAATGGGTGGTGGGGTGGGATGAGGTGGAGTGGATGGAGTTTCGGCATCCGAGGGGCTTTGAGATGCAATGTCTTCTATTTTTGTTTTCGCTTCTTTTAAGCTTTCTTCTAGTTCCGATAACTTTTTATTCCACTTGCGATTGGCCTTTTCTCTGGTATCTTTCCATGTTCTTGTTTTCCTCTTACTAGGCTCTCCTGATTCACTTGACTCCGATTGCTCTGCTGGTTTATCTTGTTTTAATGCTTGTGCCCTAGTAACTGCCTGTACAGGTGCCACATTACTGCTACTTGAACTTGAATCCGCCACTAAGCCTACCCCATTAATGGGTGTAATCTTGGGTGCACTGGAGGGGTTTCTTGGACAATCTCTGGGAAGATGGTCTTTGCCACATTCAGGACAAAAAGCTTGTATTGTGATATCCTGACCTTGACTCGGAGATGGTGGGTGGGAACAATCACGAAGGAAATGGTCACCCTGACATCTAAAACATGGTCCTCTAGGAGCTTGTGGTCTTACTTGTCTCAATTGGGGCCTAGGGTTAGCATTTGCGTACATGACATTGGAGTATGTGGGCTCCAAATTTTGTTCCATAAGTGGTGCCTCATATTGATACGGGTAAATCTCACTATGCTCAGGTGACTCAGTGTAATAAGCATGTGGACTACCTTCATGGGAGTAGTCTGAACTATGAGCATGAAAGTCATTATCTGGTATCAATGGGGTTAGTGGGACCAATGCTCTATTTGGATTTTCCTCTCCCACGGCATACTTGACTGGAATCACGTTGGCAGGAGTTGGTGGTTGGTTTCCCAAGACTGGTTGTGGCCTATATTGTGCCTGATATTGCTATTGTGGTCGATAATATGGTTGTTGGTATTGGTTCTGATATCTACCTTGTTGGAAAGGTTGCTGATAAGTTTGTCTAACACCCTGCCTATTGTAGGGACAATCTTGAGCCGTGTGGTTCGTGTATCTTCTCTCAATAGTGCAATATGGAGCATTCCTTTCTCTAATGTTTTGGTTTTGCATTGGGCATACGTTAGCCATGTGGTCCCCTCCGCAGGTATAACATCGATTCAATGAGCTGACTCTTGGTATTTGTCTATTTTGAACTCCTAGCTTCTTGGCAACTTGCTCAGCTATCTCATCTATTTCCGTGGAGATTTTCGAAGTATGACTAGTAGAACTATCAGAATCCTTATAGAGTTTAGACAATCCTAACTCCTCACCCAAGTTATCTTCTATGTCAATGCACGTCCGCACACACTCTTCTATGGATCTAGGCTCTTTCAAGTACACATATGATCTTAACTTTGTGCTCAGTAAGCCATCTAAGAACAAAGCCACTTGTTTGGCTGGTGTGGGTAACTCTGGAGTAGGGCATCTTTCTAGGTACTGTCTGAACCTTCTACCTGCTAGTCACACTGTTTCTTGGGGTGTCTGCTTGAAACTGTGGATCAAGGATTATGTGTTATGCCTGATACCACTCTTGGAAAATTCTACAATGAATTCGTCTAGCAGCTGACCTATATCACGATAGTTGCGACTACTCAATGGTTGAAACCAAGCCAAGGCAGTGCCCTTAAGAGTCAAACCAAATGCCTCGTATTGGGTGAATAAATCCTCAACCTGTTCAGCTCTTAACACTTGTTTGAACTCAGCCACATGATCATAAGGATCTCCTAACCCGTCAAAATAATTCTTCATTGCCTTGATCACTTGAGTGGGTCTAAGGGTTCTTGTGTGCTCTCGGGGTCTAGGCAATGGAAAATCATGTTCATCTCTTTGTTGCCTATGTGCTTGATATCTCTCTCTTTCAGGTCTTTCATTTTCAAATCCTGCTCTATTTCTGCCCACCGTGTGTGCAAAACTTACCTCAAGTCTCTCTCTAGTTCTTTCTCTCTGGGCTTCATGAGCTTGGGATGATCCTACTCCTTGGAGGCCATGGGAAACATTGGATCTTGGTGGAGGGAAAATCAATTCATTCTTCCAAGTATATGCATGTCTATCATGTTCTGTTACCAAGAAAATTTTCTCTGACGTGTTATCTAGGTAGACAACTTTGCCTGGTATCTCTGGATCCTTGAACTCGTAGATGATGACTATGCCCAATTGGCTAGGTTGATCTCGCTTGAATCTCCAAAAGGCTTCCTCTGTTTCTCTATTCAAAAATAGTTATATGCTTTTTTTGTCTTGAGGGATCCAGTCTGGAGTGATCACTCTGGTCAAAACTAACTTGCCTCTAGGAGTCTGGGGTCCTTGTCCTACATTTCCTTGTTCTACGTCTCCTATCTCATTCTCATGAATGATATTTCCAAACTCATCAGTCCTATCTGGTTGGTTGGTAACCACATACATGGTTCCTTCCTTATCAATGTATGAACCCTCTTCGAACTTGACCACCGGGTGTTCTAGTCCAAAGGGTTGATCTGGATTTTTGAGTTGGACCATTGATCGCCTCAGGCCATCCTCATAGATGCGAGCACCTAATTGGTTGGTCCGAATATATTCCAATTGTGTCTTATAGGGTCCTTCTGGTGTTTGTAGATGGGCAGTTCCTGAGCCACCTGCAGATTTTCCCATGCTAAAAGACATTTTTGAGTCACTTGTGTCAGAGTTTAGTACGTAGGGACAACCACTTAGTTGTTGTGCCCAAGACTTTGCTGTGTGGTTGACACTGGACTGAGAAGATCTAATGCTTTGTCTCTCCTTTCCTAGGTGTCTACCAGATCTCAGGTTCATAAGCTTTGGCTAAGAGTCCAAAATTTCCCCTTGGTATGGTTCAAAACTCCTTTGGAGTCCCCTTGGGTTCTAGGTCCCGTGTAGGATTCAAAACGAGCTTTCCAACGAGCTATAGAGCTCAAAAAATGGACTTTGGATGAAAAAGTTATGTTAAATCGGGCTCCTGGGGGTCAAAACAGGCAAACAAGACCTTTTGGAAAAAATCACGATTTTGTGAACTTCAAGAGAATCGCAATTTTGTGAACTTCAAGAGAATCGCGATTTTGTGAACTTCAAGAGAATCGCGATTTTGTGAACTTCAAGAGAATCGCGATTGTATGAAATCAGACAATCGCGATTTTGTACCTTGAGAATCGTGTTTTCACAAAATCGTGTTTTGAAAATCGCGATTTTGAGCAAAGAATCATGATTGGTGAGAATCGCGATTTTGAGCAGAGAATCCTGTTTTCACAAAATCGTGGTTCACAGAATCGTGTTTCCACATAATCGTGTGTTTGCTGAAAATCGTGATTTGTGAGAATCGCGATTTTGAGCAGAGAATCGTGTTTTTTGAAAATCGCGATTTTGAGCAAAAAATCGTGTTTTCACAGAATCGCCTTTTTCACAAAATCGTGTTTTTATTGAAAATCGTGGTTGGTGAGAATCGCGATTTTGAGCAGAAAATCGTGTTTTCACAAAATCGTGTTTTTTGACATGAAAATCGCGATTTTGAGCACATAATCGTCTTTTCACAGAATCGTGTTTTCACAGAATCGTGTTTTTGAAAATCGCGATTTTGAGCACAGAATCGTCTTTTCACAGAATCGTGTTTTCACAGAATCGTGTTTTTGAAAATCGCAATTTTAAGCACAGAATCGTGTTTTTTGACAGAAAATCACGATTGTCAATAGAAAATCGTGTTTTAGAGAATCGTGTTTTCACAAAATCATGTTCTAGAGAATCGCAATTTTGTCCTAGAGAATCGTGTTTTTACAAAATCGTATTTTAGAGAATCGCGATTTTCTCCTAGAGAATCGTGCTTTTACAAAATCGTGTTTTTGGCTAAAAATTGTGATTTGTGAGAATCGCGATTTTGAGCACAACCAAAGAATTGCGATTCTGAGAATGACCACAGAATCGTGATTCTTTCAGCAAGCTTTTAGGCGGGAAATAGAAAATCGTGATTTTTCAAAAAAAATTTAATTTTCACAGAATCGCGATTTTCATCACAGAATCGCGTTTTTTGGCGGGAGCTTCGAATTTTTGAGCGCCAAGCAATGGCGAGCTCCGTATGTGCAGAAAATCATGAAAAAACATAGCGCTTGCTCTCCCTTGCACCTCCTAACTCCTTCCCACACAATAATGCATGAAAAATGGTATGAAAATGGTGAAAATGCACTAAAAAACAAGAAAGTTCTATGAAGAAGAAGATGGAAGATGGTGGAGATGATGATGATGAAGAAGATGAAGAAGAAAAATCAGAAAATGAACAAAAATGACAGTTTTTTTACCTTCCAACGTCGCAAATCTACAATCTTACCATCACAACGCTCGTCCTCGAAGCTCTCTCCCCGACAACGGTGCCAAAATTTGGTGTAGCTCAAGCGTAAGCACCACCTCCTTTACTTGTCAATCCGCGGAGACGTGAGGACCGGTATGAAGACCACGAGCAAGTGAAGGCACAAGTGCGTGAGTGAAAGCACACAAACATGCACACACATACACACACACGCGCACAAAGTAAGATCAAAGAGAGGAACAATGGAAAGCTTAGATTGCAAAAGATTTCTCTTACAAAAGCTCTATTCTCTAACAAGCTAACCTCAAAAATGAGCTCTCTAGCTCTTTTTATAGTTTTTGGACTAGTTTTGGTCCTGTCCAGACCTAGTGTCCGGCCTAGTTAAAAATTAGGTTCCAAGGCTTATTTGAGGGCTCAAACGGAGTCTAAAAATTATAAAAATTGGTAGGATGATACTTCTAATGCTCCTCAAGCTCAAGGACTCCTCGGCTTGCACAAAATGCAGCTACAAAAATAGAAAATGGTATTTACAATGGTTTTAGTGATGGAAATCACTATTTTTGTAGGGAATTCTTATGAAAAGTTGACATGTACTTCTTGGAGCTCCCTACTTGCTCCTTCTTCTTGTGTGTCCACCTCTTAGATTTGTTCCTATGCTTTGTCCTTGACCTTCAGCTTCAACAGTCACTCCATCATTGATTACTCTTAAGGGTTTTAAAGGGAGATACAAGAAGAAAGGTGGGCGAAAGAACAAGAGAACCCACCAGCAATATAAGAGATAAATGATTTACCAACCAACTCCTCCCAAAACATCACACCTCTATATGGAGATCAATTAGAACCTCAACTAGAGGCTAGGTTAGATTTCGAATCTAACTCCCTGCGAGAGTTACCACATTTCATAGGACCATGGGAATATAGATCACTCCAATTGAGAGCCCTTACAATATTAGTGAGAAACAAGGACTCCATCATACCTAGGAATACAGAGGTAGTAAACAATTCTAAAGTGCAATGTCATCTCATTTTAGAATAGCTCTTGAAGATTAAACTAGATTTATCAAAACATGTGGCAAATCAAGTCTCAGAATTTGAGTGTACCCAATCAATCGCAAGCTCCAAAAGAAAGGTACCAGAGATCCCTATGAATAAGATAGGAGAAATGAACAAAGATGAAGAAGGTAATACCTATCTATCCATTACCCACTAGAGCTCGCCACTAAGGAAATCTTCAATTAAGGCATGGGTGTTGTGATTGCTACCACATCCTTATGGCTACAATGGGGAAAACCGACATTTTGACCTACAAGTATAAATCTTCAGATGGTCAGTGGTCATATTGAATGTATATTAACATTGTTGGAAGGGATCACCCTCACCACTTGTGATGTGGATTTTGAACATACATTTTCCATATCCAAATTTGGAAAAACTCATGTGTATCACAAATTGTCAAACCACCATATATCAAGAAAGAGGTTTGTGGACAAAAGACCCTACATTAAGTTGGGTGTTGGGGATCAAGAATGCTTAATGATAGATCCACTCATGTACTTAGGTGCCACCTTAAGCACACTAGATTTATGAGCATGTGGTCACTCTTGATGTAGAATAAGTATTTTTGTTAGTAAAACTATAAGGTCAACAGGTGCATGAGCACATGCTAAGATAGCCTAAGAATGATGAATCTAATCATAAACCACCTACTATTTTGTGTACTCATCCACATGAATAGTATGTCCTACTTCATCTGAGCATCATCCTATGCTAAATCCGATTCAAAACACCAAGAACTCAATAAAAAATCAAAGAGAGGTAGGAAATGAGCAAGGGGTGAGATGTACTAAAGAGAGAAGAAAACAAGTCACCATGGATTTCCATTGGGTACCCACCAACACCTCAAACAAAGCTAGTTTGGGCCCCCAAGAGGGAAATTTTCGCACATCTAAAACCAACTACATGAGACTAGAAATTGAAGTAGGATAGACATGGGATTACAAAGTTAGGAATATATCAATGGATTCCAACAACAAAACAACAACAGGTGTGGGTACAAAAAAATCTAATGGATGATCAACAAAAATGCTTACAACTGTGGACTCCAAAGAAAAGTTTACAAAAATATGAAGTAGAAACATGGATTGAAGAATAATGACATAATCAAAGTAAAAAACCTCACAAAAAGGATCAACCAACACTTATAAGTAAAGCAATTAAAAAGCCATGTAGTGATGGTATCACAAATACATCAAAAAACTAGCAACAGCAATGGAAACAAATGCCTATCAAAAACAATGAAACCTCTGTTGGAGTTAGACATCTGCGGAAGCATGCGATCAGCATAAGGAAGAAGAAGAATCTTGGAGCACAACACACAACACTAAATGTATTGCACTAGAATGTACAAAGATAAGTAGCCCATTAGGGCAATTGGTATATATACAAGCCAGGGGAAAAAAACCTCCTAAAGAGGGAAAAAAGTGCCCTAACGGTCCTATAGCATTCACACACATCACTACCTAAATATATCAACAAACCCCCCCTGGGAGTGATGCGGTGAACAAGGATCTGTCACTCATGTATAAGGAAGTGCCAAGCTATGTGGAATCAATCCACAAAAGGAAGTAAGCCCAAAGCTTTGTGAAAAGCTTCAAACTTCTCCCTAGGCAGAGCCTTCGTGAAAAGGTCTGCTTCCTTTCTTCTCCTTCCTTTTCCTTCCTTTCTCCCAAGCTTCTTCTCCTTCCTTGTGTTGTTCATGTGTTTTTGCAGACCCCAAACTCCACCAATTGGTATCAGAGAAGGTTGTCGCTTCATCTAGGGCATCATCGACACCCCTCTGGTCACAATCTCAGAATTGTATGAAATTTGGTGAGCATACTCAAGGTGATTAGGAGATCAAAACCACTTCATTCTATGGTGCAAAAATCATGATCTGAGTTTGTTTCAACCTCCGGACACACTATCGTAGTGCTTGTGTAGGCAATTTCATCTTTTTGTGCCAAATATATATACAAGTTTTGATTTGCCAATATAAGCGTCTCAAAGTTTGCAATAGGTTTAGCAGAACTCGATAGGATATTTATGTTCAACTTTTTGAGATACAGTCATTTTTCAGCATCAGGGTATTTTAGTTAGTGGCCATGGTTGAAAGCATTCATGTATTCCGTGCGTTGGTTGTTGAGGATAAGTTGGATGGTACCAATTACGCATTATGGGATTATATGATGCATCATGTATTGGTTGCAAAAGGACTATGCAACATTGTGCAGGGTGTTGAAAAATATCCTATTACAGCTGCAACGACAATTGTTGAAGGTGATGCAGATGACATTGAAGATGACGATCTTCTTGATGTTCTTGTTTGTGTTCTGGTTCCAGACACCTTCTTTTGGAAACTATCTTTACTTCGTGACTTTCATCGATGATTTTTCCAGGCATGCATGGGTATATCCATTGAAAACAAAGTTCGAGGTGTTTATGTGCTTCAAACAGCTTTTGGTTTTGGCATGAGCTTATAGACTATGAAAGATCTGTAAATGATTTGGAATGTGCAGTACATGATTCTCATGCTATGTTAGATGCAAAGCTTTGGCATGCACGCTTTGGTCATCTGAATTTTGCTAGTTTGTTACACATGCAGAAATCTGAAATGGTGTCCTCTTTACCCAAACTTGAGACACCTGGAAAACATGTTTGTGAAGGCTATATTTTGGGCAAATTGCAGCGTTCTTCCTTTCCAAAAGATGGTTCCATTTGGGCTACTCAAAAATTGCAGCTTGTACATAGTGATGTATGTGGTTCTATGCAGACACCTTCTTTTGGGAACTATCTTTTCGTCGTGACTTTCATCGATGATTTTTCCAGGCATGCATGGGTATATCCATTGAAGGCAAAGTTCGAAGTGATTATGTGTTTCAAATAGTTTCTGGTTTTAGCTGAAAATATGTCAGCATGTAAAGTTGGCACCCTCCGTTCCCATCGGGGGGGATATGACTTCGGACTTTAATGCATTTCTAGTTGAACCTGGGATAAAACATGAGTGTACAGTGCCATATACACCTCAACAGAATCGAGTTGCTAAACAAAAGAACAGATCACCAATGGAGATGGTGAGGTGTATGGTCAAGAGTCAGGCTTTACCACATAGTTTCTAACTTGAGACTCCCTTTCCTTACAATACCTTACATGGTCCAATATGACCTTCATCCAACATGCAAGTTGGGATTCCCATCAATTGGGTAATGCACGCTTGGCTTCTCCTCATAATAGGGGGCCTTACAAAATGTGCATACAATCATGAGGAGTAGACATTGATCATATACTAACAATAATATCTCCCCCATACTCCATCTTTTGTATCTCTATTTTAGCTATTAAGTGACTTAATCTACAAAATTTCATTTTTTCCATTCCAGCTTCTCCAACCAATGGAATCCTTTGTTTCGCAGGTATTGCTTCCATATCATTGTAAAGCTCTACACTTATTTCCATAAAAATGAACATAATAGATGATATCCATACCAGTGTCCATAACAAAGTGACCACTGATATAGGATTTGAAGTAGCTTCATCAATGTTGCACTTAAATGTTTTTCCTTTCTTCTCTCTTCTATGGCTTTTGTCTGGTTCATCTGAATCAGTAGCCTGAATAAGCTCATCTATTTCTTCATAGACCATCTCTACTTGAGTGGTTTGGAAAAATTCCATAGCAGGAAGATGGTTCTTCTGCATGGAGCAAAGCCAACATGTTTTCTTCTTCATATAAATTTGCTTCTTCATATAGATCTACCTCTCGGTTGTCCAACAATTCTTCTTCCATACAAATACTAATTGTCTATGTGGTATTGGTATGCCTTTGGTTGTCTGGTCCTTCTTCTAAAAATATCTACTACAACTCTTTTCCTTCTTGCTTTACCCACATTGTGTCCTTACCCTAGTCATGCAACACATTGGCATGACTTAACCAAGGTCTCGCCATCAATAGGGGAAAACTTCCATCTACCTATGGAAGCCTTAGAACAATAAAATCCAAGCTAAAGATGGTACCTTGTATCTTGATTGGGACTCCAGGGGCCACTCCCATAGGCCTTACTATGCTTTGGTCTGCCAATGTTACGGTGAAGTTGGCACGTCTTCAAGGTTTTAGTCCAATCTTTTTCATGGTATGTTCCGGCATCAAGTTAATGCCAGAACTGCGATCCACAATAACTCCTTGAAACTCATGTCATCTAATAGTGACTGTTAGCCAAGGGCTCTTATAATCTATGAGGGGGGCTTCCCCTACAATTCTATCTTCATGCATAATAGCAGTCTTTGCCAGTGAACTTGTTGTGGAAGCCTCATCAATTATCTGCAAGAGATCTTACCTAAATTTCACATCCATCCTTATTAAATAAAAAAATACTCACCTCCTTTTTCATGGACTTGAGTAGTCTTGAAGCTTCTGATTCCTTAAGAGCATGGGCTCTATTTGACTTATCAAACTCCTCATGAGCCCTGTTGAATGCATGTCCAATGACATCACTAGTACCTATGAGATCTTCTTTTTGCCTTGTATCTGCACATGTGTTGGATTTGTCTTCAGATGTCCCTTTGTCTTTGTTTAGCCCATTAATCCTTGACTCTTGACCTATTTCTAATTGATCCTTCCCCTCGCTTCTTATCTGCACTACAAAAGATTCAATTTCTTCTAATTGCACCACTTGGGTAGATGGTGATGGCACATTGACTTGTTCTACAACATCTTCTTTGCGCACAAAAATCATTTGAATGTGTGGCCCAGATGAACATGCGTGATTCTTAGGACAGCAATTAGTATAATGGTCCTTGGCCTCTGGGCAATTCCTACAAGGGGGGGGGGGGGGGGTTTGATAGAGTACATTTACTCTAGTAGTGCCCACATTCTCCACACTTGAAACAAATAATTGGCCTTCTAGGCCCATTTCCAAAATTACTCCTAGGCCATGGGTTATAATTGTTACTTTGAGTGGGTGTTGTTGCCATCACATTAGTTGGAGGTTGGGATCCTCCTTGTGCCCAGTATGGTTGTGCAGGCATCCCTCTTGAATGACACTCCTAGGCCTCATGCCTAACTTTCCTACATAACTGTAAAGTTACACTTAAAAGTGAACTCTCACTTACCACATGACCCTGGTTGCTGCACATGGTGCACCATAATCCATTTTTGATGCTGCCTCCTCGGAGTTCCTATAACTCATGTCTAAACTGTGCCAACTCTTCTACTTGAGCTTCTTCTTCTTTTTATAGCTTTAGGGCCTCAATTTCTTGCCTCAACTGAGTTACTGCACTTTCATCCTCTTTGTGGGGTTTATTCCTTTTCAAGCTCTCAAGTTCTTTCCTTAGCTGAATTATTGGGTTCTCAGGTTCTGCATGATATGATAAATTGTAATAGCTTATCCCATACTGGTGCCTAATTTGCTCCAATCTTGTGGCTGTATTGATAAACTCTTCTATTGTTGTTGTCGGTAACACTAAATCCTTTATTTTACGTTGTGTTGATATTGGAAGGGGTTTAGCCAACCACTTCTTGATGAAAAAATCATGGGTAGGGTTTGGCAATTTAGCCATCAATGCCTTGGCTCTAGTGACAAATTCTAGAAAGGTCTCTCTGGGACCTAGTCTTAAATTTTCTAACTCTTCAACAATGTTTTCAATTGTGTTCCTTTGTTGGAACTCTATCCTAAATGCTTCCTTCATTAGGTCCCTTGTGGTGAAATGATTGTCAGCAAACTGACTAGACCATTTGTCTGCTAGCCTTTCTAATGTTGCAAGGAAAAGGATAAAAAATGCATCTTCTCTTCCCATCAGACCCCTTGTCTTACATAAGGCCAAAAATCTCCTAATGTGTTCGTCTAGGTCTTCTTGTGCTAATCCCTTGAAAGATGGAAATTTGATATTTAATATAGAGAGTAAAGTTTCCAAGTCTACCTTGGCTACCATATTCTTTACTGATGATATCGATGATAGTGGATTGGTTGATCTTCGAATAACCTTCCTTCTTGTTGCTTTGCAAGGGATCCTCAACGCTTGAGACCAGGTTGCGGTCATGAGCTGCTCATACTCCTCTTAGGCTAAGAGAATTCCAATAGAAGAAAGATTACCTCTTAAGCCAATACAGTGTTGTTGGTACCCTTGCACTCTTCTACACTTTGCATATATTACTTCTCCTATGCTCAAGCCTCCTTGTGGTCCCACCGTGCGTGCCAAATTTTGTTGGGGGATTCTTGTTCAAAAAGGGACTTGAGTGTTTGTAGGAGAAGGAAGAAGGAGGAGAAGAGAAATAAAAACATTGAAAGCTTCTCCAGATTGATTATAAAGAGAAAAGTATAGTGATGATGTATAGCACAAATCCAAATGCTCTCTATGTGTAATGCATAATCCCAAATAGTACACAATCATACAAGGTTACAAAATACCCAAGGTTCTTTCTGCCACTGACCTTCTCTGCACCAGAACTCCACCTTCTCCAAGAGCTTGCACTTGTGCACACCTTGACTCAAGCTTCCAATAGGGGAGGAGGGATGGACACCTTCTGTTGATGCACACACAACATCAGTGGGACCTTGTGATCCTTGATTGCCTTGCTTAACACTCCTCTGCACACACCTAAGTCACACTTCTTGCACACTTTGCACTTGTTTCTCTGGTCGCACACTCACTGAATTTCTCTTGCTCTTCTCTCCCTAGTGTAGACTATGCTCACCTTGGTTAGTCTAACCAAGAACACTGCATGCATTGAGTTGAGTGTCAGTTCATGTATGTACACTCCTAACTGATAGAGTACCTTGGTGCTCACTTTGATGTCCCAAGATTATCTCAATGTGTGTACAGCCAACGACTCCTTGTTTTGTCCTATAGTGACTTTAGGACTGAAAAAAAATCAATGGGGGGCCATACTTTCACTTTTGCGTACCGCTTCCACTTCACATACCTTCACTTTTTGCCCCTCAATTCTTCAAATGTGTACCTAAGGGAGGGTTCATCCGAACCTTCCAAACACTTTAAAAACCCTTAGAACATTAGAGAAATTACAGCAAGACAATCTACCACCTGCTTCCGCTTGCTACAAAACATAACCCTTGTGAACAAATTGATTGTGCACTACCTGTGCACCTTGATAACTGAACTTTGAACCCTTTGACTTTGACCATGTTGACTCTTGACCACTTTGGCTTTGACTATTTTGACTTTGATCATGTTGACTTTGACCAATATGACTTTGATGGGCTTAACAACACTCTTCAAAGCCAAAACACTAAAAAAGTTAATATATTTTGTTTGACATAGACCTATTCCCAATCAACTTGCATAAAGTGAATGCCCAAATAATGATGCAAGTTCCCTACATCTGACATCTCAAAAGAGGCATGAAATCAGCCTTAAAATCAACAATATGCTGCTCATTTGGATTAGTGAGCAACATGTCATCAATGTACACAACAATGATCATAAGTACATCATCTTCACGCTTAACATATAAGGTGATCTCAATTGGACTATTCTCAAACCATGTGCAATCAAGTAGTCATGTATCTTTCCATACCAATCACGTGGTACTTGCCTCAAACCATATAATGCCTTTTTCAACCTCCACACTTTGTTTTCATGCCCTTTCTACACAAAACCATGGAGCTAAAAAACATACACTTGTTCATGTAAGTCACCATTCAAAAATGCGGTTTTAATGTCCAACTGATGTACATTCCAACCATGATGGGCTACAAGTGCACGGATACTACGAACAGTGGTGTGGGTGCAAAGATCTCATCAAAATCAATGCCTCTCTCTTAGGCATAACCATTTGCAACAAGCCTAGCCTTATACCTATCAACTGTTCCATAAGGCTTATGTTTCAGCTGGTATCCCATTTAGTGCCAATGGCCTTTTTACCTGGAGGAAAATCAAATAAAGACCAAGTACCATTCTTCATAATAGCATCATATTTTGATTTCATAGCAGCCATCCAATTTTTTGAATTTTGTGCTTCATCAAAAGAACAGGATCATTATCATCACAAAGACTAGAGGCAGCCATAGCATAGCAATCAGATGCAAAAGAAGCACTATGAGATCCTAAATGAGTATGATATGATACAGGTGCATCTAGTTTGTTATCTCGCAAAGTTTGTACTAGCCATTTATTCATCTGTTTGTTATTGACTTTGGAGTTGTCCTCTCCAATCATGAAGTACAAAAGAATCAACAAATCATCTTTATTTTGTCAATCCTGGGAATATCCATAAGACCACAGCCCCTTCTAGATGATAGATTCATAGAAATAAGAGATTGATGGCTGGAATTCTGAGAAAATGAAAATGAAGAGGAAATATCTAGGGTTTACCTTATCTAGAGCAAATCTTCATCATTTTCTATGATCTTTGTGTCTAATTCTTGTTATTTTCTCATCAGAATACAAATATGAAATCAGAATTGGAAAATATCACCTGTATCACAGAGACGAGACAATCGCGATTCTGTACCAGTAGACGATTTTCACATTTCTGCAACATTCTTCAATCCTTCTTTACTCAATACATCAGTAATCATCTCTCTTCATACATCTTACTCAGTATTACACAAATGAACTCACAAATCTCCATGATAAAGCAAGAAACAAGCTCTCACATCAAAGGAAACACACACAATAAGAGAAAACACGATTTCAGCAGAAACTCTCTCTTCTCTATTGATAGCATGTACAAATGACTAACCAACCTCTCAAAAATAGAGAAAATTGACTTATATACATTTTCAAGTGTCCTCTTTCACACTTGAATTTTGGTCCTTTCCTCTATTATTCTAAAAATATGCTATCTAAGAGTTTCCAAAAATTCTAGAAAAAATACATAAGATTCTATCCTTCATAAGGAAGACTCTTCCTTATTTTTACAACAATTGCATAAATATTTCTACAAATTTTTATCATTTTACAATATTTTTCCTTCAAAAAAGGTTTCCAAAAATGCATCTTCCAACATCCTTCCCCTCCTAAGCCTTTCGGCTCCTGACGAAAGATTTTCCTGCTTCTCTGCACTGATCACTTCTCTTCATTTCTTCTTTCTTTGATATACTTGTGACAGCAAATCATGACTTTTTCTTTCTGTTACATTTAGATTGTTGACCATCTCGAATAAAGCCTTTCTCCACTGTACTGCAGCTTCAGGTTTATCTATGACATCCTTTTTCAAATACTCTGTGTAAGCAGCTTCATATGCTGTAAGTCTGGGCTTGTTAACGACTGATAGGTTTCCAAAAATCTCTGACTCCCTCTCAAAAAATCCATAATCGAAGGCATCCTCAAAAATCTGTAAATAATGGCTACCCAAAAATATAATTCTGCTGTAGTAGGCCATCAGACAGATTCTATCAGGTGTCTCACTTAGATCAAACAATAAGGCATCTGTAGGAGAATTGAAACCAATGTAATTCAAAACTCTAACATCTGTATCTGTATATGTTTCTATACAAGCTAGAAGTAATCTCATTATTCATACAAGTAGTATACAAGCAGGGTCATTGACATCTTTGTATGTAGTTATTACAGACTCAATAGTATTCACCATATAACTCTTGGTAGGCCATGTGCCTGCCCTCGGACCTGCTACTTTTGGGAAATTCATCCACTTTGGTGGAATTTTACCTTCTCTTCTTCTATCCCAAAAAGTTGTCCATTCTCTTCGTCGTGCTACTGGACAATAGGCTGGATTGATCTTTAAATGAAGAGGTGCCTCTTTCCAGATTTTCCTACATTCTTTGTTGGCATCCAACCATTTATTTCTCCACTTAGGGTTGGCTCTCTCAAATAGTTCTTTGGTGACATTGATGTCCTCTTCATACTCAAAGTATTTGTTTGGAGGTAGCCCAACTCTGGCCATCTGGTAGTTCTTTACACTCTCCAAAATCATACAAAATGGTATCCCCAATCCATCTGCTGCCGAGTGATGCTGATCTGGATTGATTCCCTTATTCAATGCGAATGTGACAATTTGTTCTTCGTACTCATCATGCATCTTTCTGATGAACCTCATTCTAGAATCTCTACTTGTCAGCAGTTTCTTTACAAAATCCTCTGAATATTCTTCTTCTGATTTTCTGTCTGCTGGTTCATTGTCATGTTGTACTCCCTCAATATTGTCTACCCCATGTTCTTCTGCATGTGTAGTTTCCACATGTGTCTCTTCCTGGATTTGTGGCTTATTCAACTTCTTTTGCAATTCTTCTATAGTCAACATCAGACTCCCATTCTGTTGTGCCCATAATTCTCTTTCTTTTTTCCACTCATTCCATTCCTTTTCCCTCTTTGTCTGCCACTCATTTCTTTCCTTTTCCATACTTTTGTCATCCTTCCCTTTTTTTTTTTTTTAATATTTTGTTCTGAAATTTTGAAGATAGGTCAAATGTGGATGATCTTTCTGCCATTGACATAATTCTGATTTTTTTACCCAATAATGTTTAACTGCACTTGTCCTTATGTCATCCAAACATCCATGCTTCCAAGACCAACATTTTGAAGCATTTTTTGGTCTCCATACCCATTTTGCTCTAACTTCCTGTTTTAATGAGTAATATCGGTGTATGCCTTCTTTCCATGTCCCTCTTGTTCTGATTCGTTGATGTTTCAAATTAGGCAATAAGTGTCTTCCTCGTTTTGTCTCACCATTCTTCTTTACTCCTGAATTTTCTTGTTGGTTTTGATTGTTAGAAGCTTGATCATTTTGTAGTGGCAATATGTTCCTGTCCTTCATTGAGAAAGTAAATCCTTCCATATCTGGGTCATGAATATCTAGATGAACTTCCTGTTTTTCATTACTCAGAAAAAACATTAAAAATTTTTTGTAATTTATGGTCAAACTGAGCTTCATTTTTTCAAAGTTCAAAATAACTTTACCTTGTTTGAGCCAGGGTTGTCCCAAAATCAATTTTTCAGTCATCAAATGATCTGGCCACTCTTCACAATCTATCTTCATATATTCATTATTAAATTTAACTTTAATAACAAGTGAAGACAAACTCTGAATCATTTTTCCTTCTAATGTTTTAATCAACATTCTGCTTTTATTCTTCTTTATGCTAAATTTCTTTACCAAGGCTGAACTGATCAAGTTTACTTGAGCTCCTGAATCTATCAAAACCCTTATGTTTTCATTTTGATGATCCATTTCTATCACAGGCAAATGTTCTCTTTGTTTTGGAGTGCTTTCACATAAACACACCTCCTTAAGTTCTTTCATTTTTCTTATTCTTTCCTTTGCTTCCTGTTGAGCCTCCTTTCTGATGTTTTCTTCTTCTTTTTTCCTATTTTGAGCCTTTTGCAGTCTTCTCCATTCCTCAGTAGTTAATGGACACTCATACCTCTTAACTCTACATCCACTTATAAAATTTGACATGATTTCTCCATCAATGTTAGCTAATTGAATGGCTCCACTCTTGCTTATCTTATGTATGATGTATGGCCCATGACCTTTCTTCTGAAATTTTTTCTGATGCTCCTTGACTGTGTATGCCAGAACCAAGTCTCCTTCTTGGAGGTCTTTTTCTTTTATATGCACATCATGGTAGGCTTTTTGTCTTCTCTTGTCTGTATATATACTCATTACTGCTTGAAGTCGAGAAGCTCCCAGTTTTTCTAAATCTATGACCTTCTCAGATAGTTCATGTCCTGTCCAATTGTATTGACTACCCACTTTTAATGTTGGAATAAGAAATTCCATGGGTAAAACTGCATTTTGTCCATATACCAAATTGAATGGAGTAGTCCCTAAAGCAGTTTTGTTATGCCACTCTATAAGCCCAGAGAACATGATTAAGTTGAGAATCCCAATCATTTCTGTTTGTGTTGACTAATTTGGACAATACAGCGCAAAGTACTTTATTAGTACTTTCTGCTAACCCATTAGCTTGTGGGTGATATGGGGCTGACTTACTATGACGAATCATGAAATATTTGGTCATGTTTTCTATGATCTGGTTCAAAAAATGAGTTCCCCTATCACTTACTAATTCAATTGGAAGTCCAAATCTAGTAACAATATTTTCATACAAAAATTTTGCAGTTGTATGAGCATCATTTCTTTTAGTGGCTTTGGCCTCAGCCCATTTTGTCAAATAATCAGTAGCCACTAATATGTATTCTGCATGAGATTGTCTAGCTGGAGGATGTATAGGTCCAATAAAGTCCAATCCCCATTTGCTAAAAGCTCTGGCTGAAATTAATGGGATTAATGGCATGTTATCTCTTTTATTTGGTTGACTCACTCTTTGACAGATGTCACATCTTTTTACATAAGTTCTTGCATCAAGAAATAGAGTTGGCCACCAAAAGCCAGAATACAAAATGAGTTTGGTTGTTCTATCACTAGAAAAGTGTCCTCCTGCCACTCCACAGTGTGCCATGTCCAACATCTCCAAATACTTCTCTTCAGGAACACATATTCTTAAATAACCATCCATTCCTTTTTTGTATAATTGTTCTCCTATGAGTTGATATTCTTCAGAGATTTCTTGTAAATTTCTTGAATCTGTACCAGCTATAAGTTGCTTCCCTCTCTCCTTTTTCTTTAATTCTTCAACAATGTTCTCACTCCATTCAGGGTTTTTTTTTAACCAATATAGGGTTATTAATTCTGAATTCTGCAAATCTTGACATTCTTGACATTTAGCAACATATCTTTCCACATCTTGAATTTTATTTGGCCAGTGTACTCCCATCCTAGCAAGATTGCTTAAAGTGACTATTTTGGAAGCATGAGTACATGGGTTCCAGCAATGAGCTCTTCTTACATATTCATGTTGCTCTTCTTCTGGAGTACAGTATTCCAATATACCTAACTGATTGAGGTGATACAAATGCCCTGCTAGCAACATAAAATTCCTGCTTTGTAACACCAAATGTGTGTTATTTGCTAATGACTTACAAGGTCCCATGGTTAACAAAGGAACTAATGATATGGACCATTCAGGAACACTTTCTACTTTGAATAGGTATGTATCTGGCAGGTCATCGTCTAAGGGTGAACTAGGTTCTTTGGCCAACTGAATTCTAGACAAATGATCTGCTCTTAAGTGTGTTTTGCCTTGTCTAACTACCACCTCAAATTCAAATTCCATTAGTAAAAGAAACCATCTAACTATTCTTCCTGTATGACATGGTTTATTTACTAAATAAAGTAGAGCTTGGTGATCCACAAAGAATTTAAACTTGTTGGCCAATAGGTAATGTCTGTATTTTTTAACAGCAAATATCATTCCCAACCCTTCCCTCTCAGTGGTTGTATAGTTCTTTTCTGCAATGTTCAATTGTCTACTAGCATATGCTACTGGGAAATCTAATTTACTTCCTTCTATAGGTTGTGCCAACACACATCCCAAAGCATAATTTGAAGCATCTACATGCACATGAAATATTTTATCCCACTGAGGTGTTTCTAAAATTGGTGCTGTCACCAAACAAGTTTTCAATGTTTCAAAGGCTTGGTCACATTCTTTATTCCACTCAAACTTTGTGATGAGGGCATATAAGGGTTTAGCTATATCTGCAAATTTGTGAACAAATTTCCTATAGTACCCACAATGTCCCATAAAAGTTTGGAGTTCCTTCACATTTGTAGGTCTTGGAAGCTCTATTATAGCTTGTATCTTCTTCTCATCAGTAGAAATTCCATTTTTTGAAACTATGTGACCCAACATTCTTCCTTGTCTTACATAGAATACACACTTTTCAGGATTTAAGCATACTCTGTATGTCCTGCATTTCCTGAATATTCTTTCTAAATCTTGTAAATGATCCTGTCTTTTTAAAGAGAAAGTGCACAGATCATCTACATAGATTTCCATCACATTTCTCAGGAATTCTTTGAAGATATGACACATCAATCTTTGAAAAGTTGTTGGGGCATTGGTCAATCCAAAGGGCATAACCCTAAAAGCATAAATCCCCCATTCTGTAGAAAAGGCAGTCTTATGTTGGTCTTCCAAGGCTATAGGTACTTGATTGTATCCTGAGAAACCATCTAAAAAGCTATAAACTTCCTTTCCTGCAACTCTCTCAAGAAGATGATCTGTTATTGGCAATGGATAATTATCCCTTATAGTTGCTGCATTCACTTTTTTCAAGTTAATGCATACCCTAAGTTTTCCATTCTTTTTTGGTACCACAACTATGGGTGATATCCATTCAGTATACTCAATTTCATAAATGAAGTTAGCAGCCAACAACTTGTCAATTTCTTCCTTTATCTTGGCAGAGTATTTATCATTGAATGTATAATGTCTCTGTTTACTAGGTTTTGCATCTGGAGTCATAGGAATTTTGTGCTCATAGATTCTTGGATCAATTCCTTTTAAATCTTTATAACTGTAAGCAAATACATCCCTATAATTCTTTGCCAGGTTCTTTATTGCTTCTTCTTCCTCTATGGTCATATCATCAGCTATTACAATATGTCTTTCCTCTCCTTCTTCCTGAGTAATCATGATCTTTTTAGTTTGTTCTTCATTATCATAAGCTTCTCTTTTCTTTTTTTCTCTCTTTGGTTTCATTTTTAGAAGTAGTCTGTCTTCCACTTCATAGGTTTTAAAATTTGCTGGTACATCAAAGTATTGATCCTTGTTTATTCCCTTCTCTTTCTTCTCAATTTCTTGTTCCTTTTCCATTTCTATGTGTTTATGCTCCTTGTATTTGCCTGAGATTTTATCTTTGATTGCATCTTCAGCTTTTACTATCTCCAAATATTTTGTTTTTCCTTTTTTTAATACCATTTCTGAATCTTGATCCTCATCTGTTTTTTATATACTTATCATGTTTATACTAATGTGAAAAATATCAAACCCTTCTTCATTTTGAAATTCCACTCCTACATACTCCTCACTGGCTATGTCCATGGTAGCCAAAATTTGGTTCCAGCCATAGGGCTCAAACTCTTCATCCTTAAATTGTTGTGGCACATAACTTTCATCTTGCACTTTTCTTCCTTCCACACAATCTTCTCTTTTCAGTCTCCTTTTTCTATTGGTGAGGTTTCTTATTATGTTACACTTCCATATTGCTGATTCACTCTCTTCCTGATCCTCCAACTCCGTTTCCTCACTTTCTTCTTGATTTTGATGTATTTTGTACCATTCTTGAGGAGATATATCACAGTAGTGCCCATTTCTTAAGTTCACTCTTGTTATTCTTCCTTTGCTTTGGAGATATAAACAATCATTACCCCAATCCTGCACAATTTGCATTTGTCTCATGAAAGGCCTTCCTAGGATGATTTCATATGAAGTGGATTGTGGAAATTCTACTATGGCAAAAGTATGTTCTATTTCTGTTCCACATATGTCCACAATTACTTTTTCCCAAATACCTAGAGGTTTTTCTATATGCCCATCTGCAAGTTGCAATCTCATCTTAGTGGGTAGTAATTCATTGCTTCCCCATTTCTCCCAAGTTTGTTTAGTCATTATGGCCACTCCTGATCCACTGTCCAAAATGGCTTTAGCAAAGTTTTTTCCATATTGTATTTTTAGGGTTGAATTTCCTTCTTCCCCTTCACAATATCCCCCTATTTTATCAATAGGAATATACCATAACTCCTCTAATTCTTGTAATGGTGAATGAAGGTTTCCAGGTATTGTTTCCCCTTTGTTCATTTTGTTTTGTAAGTGAGGATTTTGTTTCAACAGTTCTTCCCATGTTGTGTGACATGTAATGCTACATTGTTCATCTATAATCATCTGGAATGTTATTTGTGGATTTTCTTTTTTGTTAGCATTTTCCCGTGTTTTCGTTTTCTCAAGTTGTTCAACTGTTCTCTGTGAGCTACCTCCTTCCCCCATTCTGAGTTGTACTTCCTGAATGATTTGTTTGCACTTTTGCATCCTTTCATGCTCTAATTCTGGTATGGGATAGGCCACTGCATGATCTGTAGGGCTTGGTCCTTCTTGAATCCTTCCCTTATATGCTTTGATTAGGGTGTCTAGACTCTGAGAACTTCCTATTTTAGACTGATTTTGTGTCTTTTGAGAAGAAGTACTTTTGGACTGATCCTGATTGTCTTCTTCCAAATTTTTGCCCATCCTTCTCTTCTTTTCCCATTTCCCTTTTTGCCTATTTCTCTTCACCTTTGAGGCTGAACCTTCATTTTGTTCCTTAATTGTTCCTTGTTGCTTGGCTTGAGCCCTTGTTATAATATTCATTCCCACTTGGTCATTTTCACTCAATTCTTCCTGTTCCATAATGTTAACTGTTTTTAAAGGTATGTTATTAGGTGTGTTCTGTTGTTTTTGGGGATTCTTTGGGCAATCTTTTATCAAATGTTCTCTGCCACAATCCTTACAGTAGGCTCCCTCTATTCTCAATGTAGGAGGTTGCGGACAATCTCTAATGAAATGCTCTCCCCCACACCTATAACAAGTTATCTTTGGTCCCCCTTTGAATTGAGGTTTTTGGTTGGACATGTAATTGTTGGTAATATACATGAATGTTGCTGTGTCCATTTCAATTTTCCCATTTCCCAAGTCTAGTGCTTTTAACTCAGGTTCTCTTATTTCATATTCTTCCCAATCTTCTTGATATCCCTCACTCCATTGATATTCTTCCTTATATGGTGATCTTAGTCTTGAATTCCCCTCCTCTATTGGTGTATACTTGATTGGTACCACATTAGTTGGTATAGGAGGTTGTTGTCCGAGCACAGGTCTTGGTTGTTCAGTATAGCCTGATTCCCTTTGAGCCATATAATCTCTTTCCTTAATGGGTTGTTTGTTATAGAAGCATTCCTCCCTGGTATGGTTTGTCCATTTTCTCTCTAGTGTACAGTACTTAAGTGTCTTCCTATCTTGTAAGTGTGGTGGCTTCTGATATGGGCATTGTTGTGCTAGATGATTTTCTCCACAAATGTAACATTTTTTATTTGTGTTTATCCTAGAGTTTATCAGATTAGTTTTAGTGCTTACCTCTAGGGCTTTAGCAATAGCCTGAGCCAACTCTTCTGCTGGAGGAATTTTGTCTTCATATGATCTAGGTTGATCAAATGCTAGCAGATCTTGACCTCTGTTGTCCTCCAAATCTATTGCTTCCTTTACACAGGCTGCTAAATCAGGACATCTTCTATAATACACTAGGGTTCTTAGTTGGGCACTTCTCAAACCCTCAATGAATAAGGATACTTGTTTTGCCATGGAAGGTACTTCCTCTCTTGGGCATCTATCAATGTATTGTTTAAATCTTCTGGCTGCTTCTCTAACATTTTCATCATTTTGTTGTTTGAAACTATGTATCAATGTGGCTGTACTATGTTTTATCCCGGTCTTAGAGAATTCCCCAATGAAGGCTTCTACGAAAGATTCAATATCCTGGTACATTTTCTTTCTCAAGGGAATGAACCAAGATAAGGCTGGTCCTGTTAGGGTTAAACCAAATGCCTCAAATTGTACTTTGTAATCTCCTACTTCTTCAGCTCTAATCAATTGCCTAAATTCTGCAGCATGAGCATGAGGATCTGAATAACCCTCATATTGATTCTTCATACATTTGGCAACTTGATATGGTCTAAGCATTCTACCCTGAGGCTGCCAATGGGATCTTCTTCTGAGTGGGAAGTCATTATATCCTTCTGGTTTCTTGTCAAAGGGATTAGGGGAAATCTGTGTCCTCCTCCCATGTTGTTGTTCATTACCGGTATAGTTTTCATTTGGCCTAGGTAAATTTGTTTGCTCCATGTTATGTTCCCAAGGTCCTTTGTCAGTACATTGCCCTAGATCATTTGAATTTTCTGGGTCTTGAGAGAATATGTACACACATCCTTGCCTATCTTCATATCTCCCATCTTTGAATTGAGCTACAGGAGTTATATTCAGGGGAACCTCTAAATTTCTCAATCTAATGAGAAATTTATGCATTCCATCCTGATATACATAGGTTCCAAACCTATTTGTATACATGTACTTGAGGATATTTCTAAAATCCCCAGTTTCCATAGGCTCATTTGTTTCATTTATGTTTTCCATATTGTTTTCTTGCCCTAAACTTCTCTCTTGCCCTTTGCCTTTTACTGTTTCTGTCTCCTTCCTTGTTAGGTCTTGTTTAAAAAGTTTGTTTCCAGATCTAAGTATCATTCAATTAATTTTCTCAATCTCAAACTCAACAGAGTGTTTGTCACAATTTCCTAACTAAGGTATTACTTTTTCACGATTTTCTGACTTTTTTTGTATTTTTCACGATTTTGTGATCAAAACCATGTTTTTCCACAATTTTCTGCCTAAAGTATTGATTTTCCACGATTTTATGATCAAAATCGTGTTTTCTGATTATCTCTATGTTTTTCGTGATTTTGTGATAAAAATCGTGTTTTTCACGATTTTGTGATGAAAATCGTGTTTTTCACGATTTTGTGATGAAAATCGTGTTTTTTCACGATTTTGGGTGAAAATCGTGTTTTTCACGATTTTGTGATGAAAATCATGTTTTTCACGATTTTGGATGAAAATCGTGTTTTTCACGATTTTGGGTGAAAATCGTGTTTTTCACGATTTTGTGATCAAAATCTTGTTTTTCACGATTTTGGGTGAAAATCGTGTTTTTCACGATTTTGTGATGAAAATCGTGTTTTTCACGATTTTGTGATGAAAATCGTGTTTTTCACGATTTTGGGTGAAAATCGTGTTTTTCACGATTTTGGATGAAAATCGTGTTTTTCACGATTTTGTGATGAAAATCGTGTTTTTCACGATTTTGGGTGAAAATCGTGTTTTTCACGATTTTGTGATGAAAATCGTGTTTTTCACGATTTTGGATCAAAATCGTGTTTTTCACGATTTAGTGATGAAAATCGTGTTTTTCACGATTTTGGGTGAAAATCATGTTTTTCACGATTTTTTGGATGAAAATCGTGTTTTTCACGAATTTGGGTGAAAATCGTGTTTTTCACGATTTTGTGATCAAAATCGTGTTTTTCACGATTTTGGATGAAAATCGTGTTTTTCACGATTTTGTGATGAAAATCGTGTTTTTCACGATTTTGAGATGAAAATCGTGTTTTTCACAATTTTGGGTGAAAATCGTGTTTTTCACGATTTTGGGTGAAAATCGTGTTTTTCACGATTTTGTGATGAAAATCGTGTTTTTCACGATTTTGGATGAAAATCGTGTTTTTCACGATTTTGTGATGAAAATCGTGTTTTTCACGATTTTGGGTGAAAATCGTGTTTTTCACGATTTTGGATGAAAATCGCGTTTTTCACGATTTTGGGTGAAAATCGTGTTTTTCACGATTTTGTGATCAAAATCGTGTTTTTCACGATTTTGGGTGAAAATCGTGTTTTTCACGATTTTGTGATGAAAATCGTGTTTTTCACGATTTTGAGTGATTTTGAGTGAAAATCGTGTTTTTCACGATTTTGGGTAAAAATCGTGCTTTTCACGATTTTGGGTGAAAATCGTGTTTTTCACGATTTTGTGATGAAAATCGTGTTTTTCACGATTTTGTGATGAAAATCGTGTTTTTCACGATTTTGGGTGAAAATCGTGTTTTTCACGATTTTGTGATGAAAATCGTGTTTTTCACGATTTTGTTATCAAAATCGTGTTTTTCACGATTTTGAGTGAAAAATCGTGTTTTTCACGATTTTGATCCCAGACAATCGTGATTGCTCACAAATTGTAAAAACATGATTTTCTTAAGAAAATCGCGTTCTGGGAATCGCGATGTTGTTCTTTAATCGCGATTTTGAATTTGATTACAGAATCGCGATTTTGATTAATTTATTTAGAATTTTTCTGATAGTGATTTTTTTATTTTAGATTTGACCTATAGAATCGCCAAGTCATTTCTCTAACATGCAATGAAAGAAACCTTCAAAAATTTTGATTTTACTCACTGAAAATTCAAAAACTCAGAATCGCGATTCCGTGATTTCCTAATATTCCTAATTTTTTTTTCACTTTCAACTGTTGAAACTTTTTAAGACAATAGAAGAAATTGATAGTGACACCCTTTACCTTGCTTGCTAGCTCCAAAAAGCTCTCAAATGCTTGGTTTGCAGAAAATCGCGAGTTTTTTCACTCTCTCTCTCTCACTCTCACTCAAAATGAAATTTTCCTTCAATTCCAGGTTTTTATAGTGTTTTAAGAAAATCGCGATTTTGTTTGATTTCCAATTTTTCACTCTTTCACTTGTTCAACTTCACTTACTCTATCTTAATAACTTCCCTACACTTTCTTATCTCCAAGTACCCAAATATGCTAAAAATTTCCAAAAATTTCCCTTTACAGGAAATCGCGATTTTGTGTAGAGAATCGTGTTTTTTGCATACTTTTGATTTTATGCCAATTGGAGTAGTCTCTTCTTCTTAATTCCCTTCAATACCCTTTAACAACTTCAATTCAACAACCACTTGAAATGTTGCTCCAGAATCAACATTTTTTTCAGAAAATCGCGATTCTGTGCAGAGAATCGTGTTTTCTAATTTTCTGGTTTTTTGACCATTTTTTGTTTCCTTTTCCACTTTTTCACAATCACTCTTGTCCACAACACCTCACTTCAACTTCCTAATAAGAAAAAAAAAAAAATTGTTTGATTGTTTTTTGTGAATTTTATGAATTTATTTGGTATTTTTGCCCTAAAAATAAAGGTGAACACTTTACTTAGGGTTTCTGGTTTTGGTGATCCACTGATCCCATGTTTCTTGATTGGTTATGAGTTTCTATGTCTTTAGCTATCACTAAAGTGCAAAAGAAAATTTCTCAAATGAAAATGTGTTATGGAAGGCAAACAATTTTTGCAAAGATAAACTCAATCACATCTTTCTTTTCAAAATGCAGAACAACTCAAAATTGATGCTTAGATTTGGTCAACAACTGAATCCTTTATACTTACCTCTAGCTACTTTAACTGTCCTTTCCTTAGTATCACCATGTTATCTTCCCAAGATCACCCATGGTGCCTAGTACTTGGGCAAAAAGAAATCTAGAAATGCAAGAATAGACTCAAGTTACCTCATCTTCAGCTTTCTTGGCTCAAATCTTCCATACACCTGCACTTTTACTTCAACAATATGATGAGCAACTATCAATTTACAAAGATTTCAGCACTTCCAATTCTACAAGATATCAATTGCTTTCTTTTTTTTTTTTTCCAAGACAAACAATGACATCTACCTATTCATGTGCACATTTCTTGATTGATGAGTTTTACCTTTTTCTTGTGTTGGTTACCATCATCAACAGAAGATCCAGCAAAGGTCCAACTTCAATGAAGTTCTTGGAATTTTCCCCGGCAACGGCGCCAAAAAATGTTTGTTATTGACTTTGGAGTTGTCCTCTCCAATCATGAAGTACAAAAGAATCAACAAATCATCTTTATTTTGTCAATCTTGGGAATATCCATAAGACCACAGCCCCTTCTAGATGATAGATTCATAGAAATAAGAGATTGATGGCTGGAATTCTGAGAAAATGAAAATGAAGAGGAAATATCTAGGGTTTACCTTATCTAGAGGAAATCTTCATCATTTTCTATGATCTTTGTGTCTAATTCATGTTATTTTCTGATCAGAATACAAATATGAAATCAAAATTGGAAAATATCACCTGTATCACAGAGACGAGACAATCGCGATTCTGTACCAGTAGACGATTTTCACATTTCTGCAACATTCTTCAATCCTTCTTTACTCAATACATCAGTAATCATCTCTCTTCATACATCTTACTCAGTATTACACAAATGAACTCACAAATCTCCATGATAAAGCAAGAAACAAGCTCTCACATCAAAGGAAACACACACAATAAGAGAAAACACGATTTCAGCAGAAACTCTCTCTTCTCTATTGATAGCATGTACAAATGACTAACCAACCTCTCAAAAATAGAGAAAATTGACTTATATACATTTTCAAGTGTCCTCTTTCACACTTGAATTTTGGTCCTTTCCTCTATTATTCTAAAAATATGCTATCTAAGAGTTTCCAAAAATTCTAGAAAAAATACATAAGATTCTATCCTTCATAAGGAAGACTCTTCCTTATTTTTACAACAATTGCATAAATATTTCTACAAATTTTTATCATTTTACAATATTTTTCCTTCAAAAAAGGTTTCCAAAAATGCATCTTCCAACATCATCCAAAACCAGAAACTGTTTAAAGCACATAGACACTTTGGAATTTGCTTTCAATGGATACACCCATGCATGCCTGGAGAAGTCATGAATAAAATTCATGATGTAAAAGTAGTTCCCAAAAGAAGGTGTCTTTGTAGGACCACATACATCACTATAAACAAGCTTCAATTTTTTAGTAGCTCGAATTGAACCATCTTTTGGGAAGGAGGAACATTGCATTTCGCCCAAAATACAGCCTTCAAAAACATGTTTACAAGATGCCTCACATTTAGGTAGAGAGGACACCATTTCATATTTTTGTAGGTGTAACAAACTAGCATAATTCAGGTGACCAAATCATGCATGCCAAAGCTTTGCATCTACCATAGCGTGATAATCTTGAACTGCACATGCTGAATCATTCATAGATTTTGCATAATCTATGATCTTATACAACCCATGACACAAAATGTCAAAAGCAATAATCATATCGCCGTTTGCTATATCATAAATTGTACATCTGTCATCAATGAATTCGACAACCAATCCAATCTTGGTAAATGCTAAAACTGACAACATATTTTTCATGATCCTTGGCACGTACAAAGCATCTGACAATGTGAAAGCACTACCATCATTGGTAGTCAAAATGATCTTACCAACTCCCATTACATGATAAGAGGAGTTTTTGGCACATGTGATAGTATTTCCTATACAGGAAGGCTCAAGTGAACTGAAGAAACTGCATTGCAAGGTAATATGTTTGGTTGCCCCACTATCAAAGTACTAAATATCTGAGTCTATTATAGACATGCACTGCTCATGAGAAGATGGGTCATAACTTCATATAGTAATAAACATCCATTCTCCATTTTGCACAAGATTAGCAGACTTTGTTTTCGGTGTAGAGGCCTCGACAACGACCATTCCAACCTCTTTTGTAGCCAGTTTTTGACAACTCTTTATGACATGATCATTTCCTTTATAGTATAAACAAAATTGTTTTTGCTTCCCTATTGTCTTCTCATATCTCTCTTCCTCGACCTGTTATGCCTAGATTGATCTTCATGCAACAAAACAGAGACTAACTCCTTGAATGTTAAGGCATTTGGATTGCCTTTCATCATCAACCAAAGAGTAGAAGTAAAACTGTGATATGAATCGGGAAGACAATTTAGAACAGTCTGCACAACTGAGCTATTTAGTAAGACGTCATCATCAAAAATCAATTCTTCCTTCTCATCTTTGATCTTTGTCAAAAAACTTTCCATAGAATCTCCTTCATTCATATGCTCACTCTCCAACCATTTTCGGAGGTAAGCAACAAAGATCCTCATTCCTTGCTTGGTATAAAGTGGTAAGTGTATCCTACGCATCCTTTGCTATTTTGCAAGAGTGAATGTGAGGAATAATGGTTTTTTTTATATACAAAGGTATCAATGCATGTGCCTTAGTATCTCTGCCATCCCAACAAATTTTCTCTACAATAGGTGCAGTAGGAATCGCAACACAAACAGGAATTTGAAGATCATCATCTTCAATGCTATCTGTATCACCTTCAGCAACTGTATTTGCAGGTGTAGTAGGACGTTTCTCAACATCCTACACAATATTCCACAATCCTTTTGCTACCAATACATGACACATCATATATGCCCATAATGGGTAATTAATACCATCCAATCTATCCTCAAAAGCCAACATAAAAGATACATCATTGCTTTCATCCATGGCCATTGACTAAAGCACCCTATTGTAGAAACATGATTGTATCTTGAAAAGTTGAACAAAACTACTCTATCGAGCTTTGTTAAAGTTGTAGCAGACTTTGAGGCACTTGTACTAGTGAACTAAACATGTATATATGTTTGCCACAAAGGGATGAAATTGCCTACATAGACACTGCGATAGTGCATTTGGAGGCCGAAACAAGCTAAGATCAAAATTTTGACATAATAGAGCAAATTAGTTTTGAACTCCTACTCGCCCTATGTATGCTCAACACTTTTTGTGCATTTCTGACATGATAGAGCAAATTAGTTTTGAACTCCTGCTCGCCCTATGTATGTTCAACACTTTTTGTGCAATTCTGATATTGCGACTGGATGGGTGTTGATGAAGTGGGGACCTACTCTAATACCAATTGTTGGAGTTTGAGGTCTGTGAAAGCACATGAACAAGACAAGGAAGAAAAAAGAAGATTGGATCACAACACACAATATTTAATGTATTACCAAGTGAATGTGCAAAGATAAGTGACCCATTAGGGTTATAGGCATATATACAAGCCAAGCAAAAAAAACCTCCTAAAGAGGGAAAAAAGTGTCCTCATAGTCCTAAGCCATGTTCAAAAACATCAGTACCAAAATATATAACAGTAAGATGGTGTTGAAAGGAAAATGTAGCTCAATGATGAGTAGCACCTCCTTTAATGTCAATCTGGGAAGACGTGAGGATGGTATGATGACCTCGAGCAAGTGAAGGCACAAGTGCATGAGTGAGAAGCACACAAACATGCACACACATACACACACACGCGCACACATGGCAAGACAAAGAGAAAGACAATGGAGTTCTTTTAGATTACTTCCAAAATGCTCATACAAGTTCAATTCTATTACAAGCTAACCTCAAAAATGAGCTCTCTAGCTCTATTTATAGTTTTTGACTAGGTTTTGGCCTTGTCCAGACCTAGTGTCCGGCCTAGTTAAAAATTAGGTTCTCTGCCCTATTTGGAGGTTCAAACGGAGTCTAAAAAATGTGAAAACTAATAGGTAGGTACTTCTAAAGCTCCTCAAGCTCAAGGACTCCTTGGCTTGCACAAAATGGAGCTACAAAAATATGAAATGGTATTTACAATGGTTTTTAGTGATGAAAATCACTATTTTTGTAGGGATTTCTTCTAACATTTTGACATACATTTCCTGGAGCGCCCTACTTGCTCCTTCTTCTTGTGTGCCCAACTCTTTGATGCATGAAAAATTTAAATGGCCTACTTGCCAGATCTTCGTTGACTATTGTGTCTGCTTGTGCTTTCTCTTCGCTCCGACTCCCTTCGTAGGCTTCCTTGTCTTGTGAGTCCTTCAGTTCCTTGACTACTGCCAACACCCCCCCTCTCTCGCGTCTGTCGTCTCTGACAGACCCTTGTCTAGCTGTGCGTTGGACATAATATTGAACCACATCGGAAGCAAGGTGGTGTTCTTCTAATCGTAGCCCCCGTGCTAGGTCTGTTAACAATGCATCCCAATCGACTGGACCCGGGACGTCTGGATGGGGCACCCGCAATTGATCTGAGTAGATGGTCCTCTCCACAGCGAATAGTTGGAGGAGATGTGAGGGCTTGGGTACAAATATTTCTGAGTGATATTCCCAGAACCCTGTGATGAACATCTCCTCGAAGGTCTGCTTGAAGCATGCTGGGAGGTATTTTATTCTTGCGTGCCAGGCATATACTACCTTTATTGAGGGGGTAGTGCTCATGTCATATACCAGATCTTGGTTGCCTACAATGAAGCCAACTCCTGAAAAGTGGGGGTCCTTGATGTTCTTGAATGTCCTGAATGTGATGAGCATTAATTCGAAGATCTTCATGCACATCTGTGCCATCACATCAGGGGTGTTCCGTAGGCGAATGCTCCAGTAACGGATTGTAGAAATCATGTAAGCAACAGTGGGAGGTCCTTGTGGAGGTGCTAGATAGACATAATTTAACCACTTTGCACAACCTTTGACGTTCTTTACAGCAATGGTGAATTCGGGCCATGTGCGTCTACGGAAGACTGGAACATAACAGGGATTGTATTTAATAAAGAGTGGCATGTTAGTCCAAGTACGAACCATCTCAGGATAGGTCTCAAGAAGATGGATCCTCCAGGTGGGTTGATGAATGGATCCTTTTTTAGCACTCTCTGGGATATCATCGGGCCCAAATTGTGTGGCAAAGGTTGGAGCCTTGCCACATCGTTGTTGAATCTCTACGTTGTAATCTGCCAGGAGTACACAATAAGGCACATATTGATCGTCGTTGGTGCCTATCCATCTGTGATGGGACATACTGCGGAAATACTCTGACTTTATGATAGTGTCTTCTAATTTGGCCATTGATTGGATTTGGATTGCCACTCGATCTTCATGGGTTTTCACTGTCTTTTCGAGTGTCTGAAGCCATTCGAGTACTTCGACTTCCAAGGTGTCCATTCCTTTCTGAGGTTTGCTGACCTCCTGGCATTGGCATAGGAACATATGGTTCCTCATATGATTCATCCACCTCAATGGGTACCAATTCATCTGGCTCGGGTTCTACAACATGGAGAGGGCTGTCTTTCATATTCCAGTAACTTCTTCTGCAATTCTACCACCTGCTTTGTTAATGCCTTTACTTCCTCTTAAGTCGTGGTTGTCTCTATGATTCTGGGTTGTGCCTCCTGTTCCCTGAGCTGCCGGCGTAGCGCATCCCGTTCCTTTTCCAAATCATCATGTGCTTCTAATAGATCGGCATAGCTTTCCAAGATTGTCTTCATGGTTTCTGAGGGGACTGCTTTGAATTGTTCAAGGTCGATTTCGTGGGGAGAGCCTTCCATGGTAGCTTCCAGGTTTTCTTCGTTTTGCTTCTGCAGACGCTTGTTTCTTCAAGGGCGGTAGCCATGTGTTTTCTGAGTAGAGTCAAATTACGCCAGACTCTTAGATTATCTGTTTGGTAGACTTCCAGTAAAGCTTCGAGTTGTTTGACACCTGGCACTTGTGATGGTTGGGGTGTCTCCAGGAGGGTTTGATGAGCTTGCTCGAGTGTGGTGTAACGTTGATTGAGGTCTGCATTTTCTTCTTCTATAATTGTAAGCCGTCTCTGTAGTCGTTGGTGATTCGTAGTCAGTTGATGATGACGGTCTTCGAGAGCCTGATACTCACTCTGAAGTTGATACACACATTGATGTAATGCCATGAATATACTATTTACATTAAACAATGCAGGGAAAGATGAAGATGCAGGGGGAATGGGGAAGGGGAAGGGAGTTGTGAATGCTATGGAGTCAAGTGGTGAGGTAGGTGGAGGGGGTATGGGAGATTGAGGTTGCGTGGGGGGAGGGAGTGGTGCTGTGGCTGGTGATGTTTCCATTGTGTCGAACGTGTGTGTGACTGTGTAGATGGGAACAGTGGGTGGGGTGGATGTGATATTTGTGAAGAGTGTTGTGAAAGTGGGCATAGTAACTCCTCCGAATTGGATGCCGGGAGACAGAGGAATTCCCATGACGAATGTGGTAATGGCAGAAATAGGCATGGTAGTGCCAGGTCGTGAGGTGACTTGTGTAGTGAGAGGTGAGGTGGGTGGTGAGAGTGGTTCCGCCTGATGTGCTTCTGTTTGTGTTTTACCTCCCCAATCTGATACATTGATGTGGACTTGTTTGCCAGATCGTATGGGGCGAGTAGGCACTCGTTTCTCAAATGATGAATATAAGCCATGGCTGCATGAACAGCCTCATCTAAGCCTACCGCGTCTGCGTGCAGGTTCATTGATTCAATAAACATGTCATCCACACCTTCCTTGGCTAACATTTGGCTCATGATCATCTTTCCTGTCTCGAGTGATAGTTTGTGTTGTTCTTGGACTCACTTCATGGTTTCGTATAATCTTTTTATTTGGGCCGAGTATGCCAAGGCACTTGCTAGTTCTGAAAGTTCGTCATATTCTTGATCATACTCCTCGTTTGCTTCTTCTTCTTCTTCTGTCTCTTCTTCATCCTCTTCTACTTCTACTACTCCCGGTTGGGTCGGGGCTGAAGTTGTAGTAGTGGGTTGTGGTCCTTGGGTTTGCTCTGCTTCTGTCTCCACGTTAGACTCATTGATCAAACGGGCAATTTCTTCATCTATCAAATCAGCAAGGGTGTAACCTTGTGGGAACTCCAAGTCCGATGGAATCGGAGGGAACACCAGATTGGGTCCTTCGGTGCTTGGCCTGGGTAGGCGAATGGTAAATGGTCGGACACGTCGTGTTTGTGGAGGGGTCACCTCTGGTGTGGTGGTGGCTCCCCTTGCTTGAGCACATGGTAATTGAACTCCCACTCTCATCTTCTTTGATGGAGGACCCACCGTTGACAGCCGTCTTTGGAATTCTTGGGCCCTGGACCATACTAGTGCTCTTTGAATGGGCACGTCGTACGCTAAGTGTTGCTCTAGCACAATGGTGAGAACCACGTTAAGAAGCTCCACCTCCTTAATGTCAATCCGCGGAAGAGATAGGAGTGATATGAAGATCGTGAATGTGAGATGAAGTGAGAGTGAAGGTGAGAAGCATAGAGATGCACACACACATACACACACACTACAAAGAGACAGCAAGACACAATGGAAGGTGAGAAATCAACTCTATTACTCAAGAACACTCTTACAAGCTCAAAATAGCTCTAAGCTCTTCTCTACTCACACAAGCTAACCTCAAAAATGAGCTCTCTAGCTCTTTTTATAGTTTCTAGAATAGTTTTGACCGGTTTCACATCTAGTGACCGGCATAGTTAAAAAATAGGTCCTATGTGCTATTTGAGAGGGTAAACGGTGTCTAAAAATAACCAAAATTGATCCGCTCATTTTACCTAAGCTCATCAAGCTCGAGGACTCCTCAACTTGCACAAAATGGAGCTAGAAATTAAGAAAGTGGGTTTTTCTATGTTACATATGTTACAATAGTGATAAAAATCACTATTGAAGGTTTTGAAAAGTATTTATAAGACATAATTCTTTTGAGAAAAGATCCGACTGACTCCTTGCTCTGTCTTTACATGCTTCCACGTCTTCTATGCCTCTGGCTACTGCCAACACCCCCCTCCCTCTCACTTATGTCATCCTCGACAGAACCTTGTTGTGCGGTCTGTCGGATGTAGTTCTGTAGTAGTTCCTGAGCGAGGGTGTGTTCTGAGATTCGAATGCCTCGGGCCAAATCTGCCTCGAGTTTCTCCCAATCAATTGGTTGCGGTTCATCAGGTGGCGGGAGTCGATAATGTGTGGAATATACCATTTGTTCACAGGCGAATAAGTGTAAGAGGTGGGTGGGCCTGCTAATGAACACTTCTGAATGGTATTCCCAAAAACCGGTTGTGAACATCTCTTCGAAAGTCTGCTTGTAGCACGCCGGTAAATATTTAATTCTGCAATGCCAGGCATAACACACCCGTAGCGATGGCGTTGTACTCATATCATATGCAAGATCCAAATTGCCATGCTCGAAGCCCGGGGTGTTTACATGAGGTGCCTTTACACGACGGAAGACTTTGAAAACCATCTGCATCATGTCAAAGATTTTGACAGTCATGTGCGCTGCTATATCGTCCATGTGTTTCAAGCGAGGGAGCCAGTGACGAATCATGGCCATCATGTATCCCACTTTCGGTAGTTCTATGGGTGGCTTGAAATATGGGTAATTTAACCAATCCTGGCACTGCTTGTTGTTTTGTACTTTAATAGCAAATGTTGTCCAGGAGCGGCGGCGTGGCACTGGTCCCCAACATGGGTTGTATTTCAAATGTAGTGGTGCCTTTACCCAAGTACTCATCATCTCAGGATATTCTTGTAAAAGATCTTTACGCCACTCTGGTTGATAAATCTCTCCTTGCTGCACATCCAGTGGCAAATCATCAGGCTCAAACTGAGTAGCGTGAGATGGTTTCTTGCCTGTTTCTTTCTCTATTGCCAACTGATACTCGGCCACTAGCATAAAATACGGTTTGTACTGTAGCTCATGCCCTGATATATATCTGCGAGGGGCCAAGTGAGCGAAGTAGGGAGATTGTAAAATTCTTTCCTCAATCATTGCCATTGCGTGCAGGTGCACCTCTACTCGTGTTGAGTGGGTGGTTCAAGCTCTTCCACTATCTTCATCCATGCGGGGGTTGGAAGTTCATAAGTCATCTGGCCTTCAGCCGTGACTCGTCCGCCTGGGATGGGTTGTGGCTCGTAGGCTTCTTCAAATGTTTCCTCCACCGGGATGGTTACATTTTCTTCATCGGCTGGGAGCTCTAGTGGGGAATCCGGCCGTGGTGGTGCTTCATATATAGCTATCCGCGATTCAAGAGTGGATACCTAGGCCCGTAATGCGTTGAGTTCCTCTAGGATGTCAGGAGAAGGGTCCGCAGGAGCTGGTAATCCTTGGGGTGCTGGTAGTCCTTGTGTTGCGGGTGCTCTGAGCTGGAGTAGTTTATGATCTTCCTTTAGCTTCTGATATTCTTCGTTCATTCGATCGTATTCATCGAGCAATCTGATGTGATCATCGAGCAACATTTTCATTGATTCGGATGGCAGTGCTTTGAACCGGCTAGGACTTAATGGTTGGCCTGGGTTATCGAGAGCAGCTTCTAAATTTTCTCGGTTCTACTCTTGTAGCCGCTGGTTTTCTTCCTTTGCTGCTGCTAGGTGCCTTCTGAGTAAGCCCATGTTCCGAGTCAACGTCGCATTGCGAACTGTCTGGGCCCTTAACAAATTGTCAAGATCAACAGTGGCCACTTTGGCTTTCTCTTCACTTTCTAGTTCCAGCTTGTGATAAGCCTCGCGTAGTTCTTGGTATCGAGTATTCAATGAGGCATTCTCAATCGACAATGAATTAAGTTGCGACTGCAAATTGTTGATTGTCCTCTGGAGCTGCTGATAATTATTTCCAAGAGATGTGAACTCATCTCTTACTTGTGTCATACACGTGAACATTTGTCGAAATGCTGTGTCTATGGTGGGTGTTAATATTAATGGTGTGCTAAGTGAAGATGCAGTGGGTGTAGATGCAAAGGGAACGGGGAATGGGGGTGGGAAAGTGGATGTTGTGGTGATGGTTGAAAATTGTGGTGTGCTTAAATATTGTGGTGCCACCATTGACGTGAGTGGTGGTGCGGTAGGTGGTGATATATCCATATCACTGGATGTGGTGTTGAGTGCGGTGACTGTGAATAGTGGTGTGATCGTGGGTAAGTGTGTGGGTGTAAATACAGGATTTACAAAGGTCGAAGAAAAATTTGCAGAGGGGTTGTCTTGGACGGCGGTGGGTCGGGGAGGTGAGACTGGGGAGAAGGTTAATGGAGGTGGGAATGGGAAAAGGGGTCTTGGAGGTGTGGGGAAGGATGGAAAAGATGGATGGAGAAATGGGTTGGATAGAAAGGTGGATAGGTTAGGGGGTAGACTAGGTTGAGTGGGTGCGGGAATTGTGGGCTGAGTGGGAGTAAAGACGATTTCTGCGACTCCACCGGAGAAAGAGGATGTTGTTCTGGGAGAAGGGTTGTGAATAGGGGAGGCTGGATGGATGGGAGGTGAAGGAGGAGCGATTGGGGTGGTCGGTATTTCGACGACTGTGGTGGTGTGTACAACGGTAGTACGGGGTGGGGAGTCGACGATAATATTGTTTTCTGCCAAAGAGCTTTCAGGGACAAGACGTGCTTCCCTGGCCTATTTTGAAGATTGTGCTCCTGTTGGGACACGAATGTATTCGCCCGGTTTTGATAATAGCCGTACGCGTCGGGGGTCATACTGCGGTAATGGTTTTCTCTGCAAATACCTTAAGGCTTCGGTGGGTCCAACTAATTTTACAAGCTCTCTGAAACCTCTCATGTATACTTCTTCGAACCCTCCTGAGACGAGTTCGTGTTCGATGACTGTTTGGCTTTCTTCGTCAGTGAACTTCTTGCGTGCCCAAACTTTTTCCATAGTACGATATAATTTTTTTATGGCTAACGTATAAGCTGCAGCTTCGAAGGTTTCTTCTTCATGTGTGCTTGTGTCACCTTGGGTGTCGGTTTGGTGTCCTTGTTCATCAGTCTGCACATGTTCTGGGGATTCATGTGTACCCTGGCTGGCTTCATCATCTCCTTCGTCTTCATCTGTTGCTGTTCTTTCGTCATCTGAGCTCGATACGATTTGGCCTTGTGGTTGATCTCGGGGTGTGGTAGGGTAGCTGGGCCTTTCATATTCTTGAGAGAAGATCTGGCCTACTGAAAACTGAAATTCACTTGAAAATACGTCCTGCATCTCAAAATCAAATGTGGTGCCTGCTTGTTCTATTTCTAAATGGGGTATCGAGAAAGAGAAAGCTTCTGCACCAATAGTGGTGGGAACTTCTGTTGTAGTGGGGGTAGGTCCTGGGACTGTGGTTGCTTGAGTAGTGACTGTGTTGGTAGTGCCCTCCGTTACAACTGGTCTTGATGACCGTAGACGAATAGGTTGTACTATGGGAGTGGCTTCAGTCGGTGACTGCTCTGGAGATGGTTGTGGTGAGGGTGATTCTGGCACTTGAAGGCAGGGGATAGTTCCTCTTATTCGCTTTCCTGCTCTTCCTTTGCTAGGCTTCCTAGCTTTCTTTGTGGTTCCTTTAAACGCTTTCAGCTCCTCACTTGTCATTGCTCGCTCAATCGGCAAGTCATATGCTAAGCACATATATACGATTCTAGTCAGTGCGCAGCATCCATTGATGACTTTCTTTCTTTCCCATCTATGTTGTGCTAAATACATCTGATCAATGATCCAGCTAGCTAGATCAACTGTCTGGGGTCCCATACATGATAAATACAAACCAAACCATATTCGTTTGTGAGGCATTGTGAACCTATCCTGAGCGGGGAAAGCAAAATGCTGCATGCATATCCGCAGTGGTTTTGAAAGCTCAGGTGTGATGGTTGAAATCTCCTCCCACTTAGTGACGTCCCCACGTTTCATAGGGTCTAGAACTAACCTTTCTCGCTCTGTGGGCGTGTGGGTTCCCTGAATCTTGATGGCAGCTCGAATCAGATCTTTAGAAAGATAAAATCTTTTATATGGTGGATCGTTCACTAAAGATGGCAAAATAAAAGTTCCTGGCAGATCCTTGTTCTCCGAAGCCATCAAAGTGGTGATTAAATAATAGCATCTGTAGAAGTCAGGTTTAGGCAAAGGTTCACTGAAATACTCTCTGAAGCCGGCTCTTGCCGAAACATGTGTTAAGTCTTGTGTGTTTTGTAGCCCTTCGAACTTTCTTGAGAAGAACTGATATTTTCCCCATGTACGGTCATCAAAAGTTAAATTAGCCTCAAATATGAACTGACCATCCGCCAATGGTCCTGCCAGCCCTTGGTGCGCTGGGGCCTGCTTCTGATGGTCCTTCTTCGGTTTGCATGATGATTGTCGTGCTAATGGAAAAGATCTTCTACAAAAGATTAGCACATTAGTATGGAAATTAATTATGATCCCATTAAGATGAGACCGCAAACCCTTTCCATAGCCGATGTGTAACCCGTGTAGCCAAGTGTTGTGATATGATTGATGCCATTTTTCTTGCAGAACTAGTGCAGGTCTCTAGACACCTACATGCATTCAGATGATACATACTTTTCTTGATGAGGTATTATTACAAGTGATGTTGGGTTATAGTGTGTGGATTTATACAAGGTTCAGTCATGAATGAGTTATTACATGGTTGTAGATTAGTCGGGGTGGGAGTTATGTTAGACAATGGGTTAGGAGAAGACTTCTGAATACGTTTCGGTATCCACTTCCTAAGAGTTTGTGATCGGGTGATAGGTCTCTGCGGAGGGACAAAAGGTGATATAGGATTTGGTGATATGGAGGGCTGAAAAGCTTTCCGAAGGGTGTATTTTACATGGCTGGAGGGTTGAGCTATAATACATGGTTTTGGTACCCAAATTTGTGTGGGTGTGGGTCGATTTGTTAGGTACTTTTTGGCGATCCAAATTTGTCGAATGCTCGAACTTATAGAAGAAGGTCGAGGAGATCTTGGATACTGTTTCTACTTCTTCCTTGACTTCTTCTTGTCATTATCTACATTATTGAAATCTGTCAGTGCTTTCTGTCCTTTTGGCACCCATATTTGTCTTGTGCCGCCTGCTTTGTATTGTTGAGACTGCTTTCCTCTTTGCGTCGTCTGATATTGTCGTCGGTCTGGGTTCCTTCGTAGTGGTTGACTCCTTTGTGGTTCAGGTTGAGAGGTCGGATGGACAGTCTGCTTTGGAAAAGAAGGGAGGTCCAACACTTGCGAAACCTGCCCATTAGGAAGTGCTTTGTTTTGTACTTTTAATCTAAGCTAGTCCGCACTAAGTGTGGAAGGATGGGCACCGCAGGGTGTTTTGCCCATGTGGCCGCTGATGTAACCCACCTGACCGCTGATTGTGTCCATCTGCCCAAGCGGTTGGGTAATTGCCCCTTCTAGTTTACAGGAAGCCCCAGGGAAAATCTCCTGACGTCCTTTTGATTGACAACTATCTATAGCCAAGCCCGAGTGGGTTGGTGTAGACGTAACATGACTGATCTGACCAAAGATCTTCTGGTCTTCCGTCGCATGCATTTCATAGGGTCTAGGGCTACAAACCTCAGTTGGAATGCCATTAGGGAAATCAAGCGGTATCACTCGCTTCTGATCTAAGGTTCCAATCTGCAAGGAGCCTTGTCTAAGATTTAGGTCCACTGAGTGATCGTATAGCCAATCTTGGCCAAGGATTAGGGGTTCTATCAGGTCCTTGTCATGGCACACTAGTAGCTTTGCTGTCATAGTCACTTCGTTAATGAGGATAGGAAGATCCACCTCACCCATGCAAGGGGTTTCCATGCCTCCTAGCCCTATGAGGTATGCCTCAATTGGCCGCATTTCTATTCCTGAATCCTTATAGTGGGACCATCTAATCGCACTAGTCGTAGTACCTGAATCAATTAAAGCCCTGAGCTCTTGGCAAGGGTTGCCGTGCTCTAGCCTGACTGTAATGAATGGTCTCCTATCCACTATGCTAGGATGAGTGGTTGACTTTACTTGACACATGGCCATGGGGTATCTGAGTGATGTTTCCAGATGGTTATACTGTTCTCGCCCTAGTCCTTGTCTTCTTAACTTCATGCGCTTAATGTGTTCTATAGCTTTTGCCTGAGCTTCAGCTCATATTCTATTTTCTTCCTCCTTACGCTTCTTTGCCAACGTGAGTCGTCTAAGCATATTCTCAGTAAGAGGTTCTTGGTATAACCTGACTCGACAGCCACTAATGTAATTAGGCATTATATCTCCTTCTAAGGTGGCTAATTGTATTGCTCCACTTGTCGAGAGTCTGTTAATGATCATAGGTCCATAACCTCGCTTTTCTAACTTCCGTGCGTGCTGTTTCAGCGTATATACTAGAACTAAATCTACTTCTTTCAAGCCTTTATCTTTCACATGTGCATCAAAATATGCTTTTTGTCGCTTCTTTGCCCCGTATATTCCTACTGCTGCTTCCCTGGTTTCTCCTAATCGTTCCAAGTCCATTATTCTTGCTGATAATTCATGGCCGGTCCACTGATGTTCTTGTTCAATCTTAAGGGTCGGTATCAAGAAGTCCAAAGGAAGCACAGCATTCTGACCAAAAACCATCTGAAAGGGAGTTGCATTGAGTACGGTCTTGTAGGCCACTCGATATGCCCAAACAGCGTGGTGTAACTGTTTGTCCCAATCTGAACGTTTGTTGTTCACGAGTTTCGTTAGTACGTTACAAAGGATCTTGTTAGTGCTTTCAGCCTGACCATTGGCCTGAGGATGATATGGTGTGGATTTCTTGTGAATCACCATAAAATCCTATAACAAATATTCAATGACTTGGTTTAGAAAGTGAGTTCCTCGATCGCTCACTAACTCTATAGGCAATCCATATCTCGTAAAGACGTTTTCAAATAAGAATTTTGCAGTCGTGTGTGCATCATTCTTTTTCGTGGCTTTTGCCTCTACCCATTTGCTGAGATAATCAGTCGCAACAATGATGTATTCCGCATGTGTACCTTTTGCAAGGGGGTTAATGGGTCCTACAAAGTCTATACCCCACTTAAAAATGCATGTCCGCCCATCATGGGTTTCAATGGCATTTCATCTCTACGAGTAGGAAATTGAGTTCTTTGGCACACATCACATCTCTTTACATAGGTATGTGCATCCATGTGAAGAGTGGGCCACCATAATCCTGCAAAGAGGATGGCTTTGATTATCCTATCTGGTCCAAAGTGACCTCCTGCTACACCTTGGTGTGCAGTCTCTAGTATGCTCAGATAATCGCTTCCATGAACACACTATCTTAGGTATCCATCTCGTCCTCGTTTGTATAGATTATCGCCAATAAGTGAATAGTCTTGAGCTTCCTGCTTTAGACTGCGTTGTCGTGCTAAGGTCATTCCTTGAGGGAATGTTTTCGTCCTCAAGTACGTCACTAAAGGTTCACTCCAGTCAGGTGTGAGAGACACGTGATATAATGTAGCATGCTCTACTGGTGGTCTTTCACAACAAACATGGCATTCTTTACAGAACTTGTAGAGATCTGCTTCCATCGTAGGCCAATATACTCCTAGTCTATGCAGAGTCTGTAATGTACGATGTTTTGAGTGATGTTGCATTAATGCACCTATGTGTGCTAATTGCAACCAATTCGCATGTTCTGATTCATCTACACAACAAGCAAGAATCTTTTGATTATCCTGTTTATATATGCTTCCTGCTATGATTTGATATCTCTGAGACTTGGTAATCTCTCCTTCCTTGATCCTTATCCTAGGATTCTTGGGTCCATACGTGAGAATAGGGACTATCGGCTTAGCCCATTCTGGTGCTATCTCAAGGTTAAACAAGTATGCATCGGGTAATTCGTCCACTATTCCTTGAGGAGCTTCTCCTGAGGTTAGTCTCGAAAGGTGGTCAGCTCTGAGATGTGTCCTTCCTTTCCTGACTACAACTTCAAAATCATACTCCATGAGTAATAGAAACGAACGTATTAATCGTCCTGTGTTACATGGCTTGTTGACTAAATACAATAGGGCTTGATGATCTGTAAAGAACTTGAATTTGTTGGCCAACAAGTAGTGCCTGAACTTCTTTACTGTGTAGATCATCCCTAATCCTTCTCGTTCCGTAGTGGTGTAATTTCTTTTTGCTGCATTCAACTGTCTGCTCGCGTAATCTATGGGGAGGTCTATATTTCCTTCACTCGTGGGTTGTGCTAACACACATCCTATGGCGTAATTGGATGCATCCACATGCACATGGAATGGCTTACTCCAATCTGGGGTAGTCAATATAGGTGCTGAGCACAAACGTCGTTTGAGTTCGTTGAATGAATTCTCACATTCATCTCTCCATTCGAAATGAGTCAAAAGAGAGTACAATGGCTTGGCTATGATTGCATACATGTGTATGAATCTCTTATAATAGCCGCAATGGCCCATAAATGCCTGTACTTCTTTCACATTAGTTGGTCTAGGTAATTCTGCAATTACTTTCACCTTTTCTTCATCTGTAGAAATTCCATTCTTTGACACAATGTGTCCTAAAATTTTTCCTTGTATGACCATGAAAACGCATTTTTCGGGGTTCAAAGAAACCTGATATTCTTGACATTTGTCAAATATTTGTCTTAACTCAGGGATATGTGTCTGTCTTATATTCGAATGAGCACATAAGTCATCGACATAAACTTCCAAATTCTTGTGTAAGAATTCCTTAAAAACATGACACATGAGTCGCTGGAAAGTAGCGGGTGCATTTGTTAAGCCAAATGGCATTACACGAAATGCAAATATGCCCCATTCAGTGGCAAAAGTTATCTTGTGTTGATCTTCTGGAGCAATGGCTACTTGATTATAGCCTGAGAAACCATCAAGAAAGCTGTAAACTTCCTTGCCCGCAACTCTTTCCAATAAGTGTTCTGTGATAGAAAGAGGATAACTATCTCTAATTGTGGTGACATTAAATTTTTTAAGGTTAATACACACACGCAATTTTCCATTTTTCTTGGGTACAACCACAATGGGGGATACTCATTCGGTATGCTCAATTTCGTAAATGAATCCTGCTTCTATCAAGCGATCTATCTCCTCTTTAATCTTCGCAGCGTAATTATCATTGTACACGTACGGTTTCTGTTTTGTGGGTTTTGCATCTGGCATCATAGGGATTCTATGAGAACATATGTCTGGATCTACTCCTTTCAGGTCTTTGTAACTCCAACCGAACACATCTCTATATTCACGCAATAGGGCAACTAATTCTTCTTCTTCTTCCTTCGTCAAATCATGCCCTATGTAGGTACATTTCTCTTCTTCTCCTTCTATGGCAACTATTATTTTCTTGGTGTTCTCTCGATTATCATATACTTCTCCAACATCAGCTTTTCTGTTTGGCATTCGTACCATGATTTGTCTATCTTCTATTTCATACTTCTTGAAGTTCTCGGGTACTTCAAACAAAGATTCTTCTGTTTCTGGCATGATTTCTTTCTTCTTTCTTTTCTTTCCTTCACTCTTGTCAGTCACTTGAGTGGCTATTCTCACATCATTCATAACTTCTTCGTGTTTCTGAGGGTGAGTCTCTACTTCGTAGAAATATTCTTCTTCTGATGCAAAGGGTGAGTCCATAATAATTGACTCTAAATCAAAATCACTCGCGTCCTCGAATGCATCAGTGTTTGATTCACATTCTTCTAAAATTGAATCACACATGATTGTCTCTATCTTGAAAACTGAGATATCATAGCCATCCTCGTCACAGTGGGGTGTCCATTGTTCCTCATTGATGGCTACGTCCATGGTTGCTAGGATTTTTGCCCAACCATGGGGTTCAAACTCTTCGTCTAGAAACACTACAGGTGCGTAAGCTGGGTCTTGAAGGGTTCGTGGATGTTGTTCTGCACCTAAGGTCCTGGCTTCTAACCTTTCTTCCTCTTGTTTTGCTACTTTGCACATCCATAAATGAGTGTCCTCGTGTAACCATGAGGGATCTGACTCCAAAGAGTGTACTGATTCTGTTTCTACTGGTGTCTTATGGACGGTATTCCATTGTATTGGGGGTTCATCTCGAAAGTCACAAATGGTGAAGGTATGCTCAAACTCCACACCACAAGTGGTGAGAGATATGCCTTCTAGTAAGCCTAATGGTTTTTCTATGTGTCCATCAGCCATTTGTAGCTTCACCCTGGTAGGTCTGAGTGTTGGCTTACCCCAACGTTTCCATAAAGCGGTGGTAGCGATGGCTACTCCGGCTCCTGAATCTAAGATGGCTTTCGTGGTGTAGCCCTGATGAGTTATTGGAAGATATGTGTTACCTTCCTCTCCTTCACTTACGTCTCCAATCTTTTCTACAGGTATCTCTGGTACCTTCTTAGGTGATCCTATCTGAGAGGGAGTAGTAGCAAACTCAGGGAATTGATTTGCTACGTGCTTCCACAATTTTGGTTTTACCTTTAACAATTCCTCTAGAGTGAGATTACACTGTACTTTAGTGTTCTTGATCACTTCCGTGTTTCTAGGGATCACTGATTCTTCATTCCTCACTATTATCGTGGGTGCTCTCATGCTAATAGACTTAGCTTCCCAAGGTCCTATGAACTGAGGTAATTCATGCAAAGAATGAGATTCAAAACCTGTAGGTTCACTCAGTTGCTCCTCCTCTACATCATCGTAAATAGAGGGGATATCTTGGGGAAATTGTTCCTGCAAGTCGTCTATCTCTTGAATAGGAGGATGGGTTCCTTGTTCTTTTCTCCACTTCTCTTCTTGGATTTCTCTCAGAAATTCATGTGAATACCTATGTATGGACAACAGGTTGTCTTGACTTTCTCTATTGGGTACTTGAGACAGGGATGGTGCATTCCTTTCCTGTGTCTGTGGGACACTAAGATTCCTAGGCTGATCCTTTTTCTCTTTTCTTTCTATCAAGTATTCTAGCCTCTCCATTAGACCTTGAAAGTGTAATTCAGGTTTTGCCATGTTATTCCAATTAAGATATCTAGAGGCTTCGAACAAAGCTTGTGCTAATTCTACCATCTTCATGCAAAGTTTAGTTCTCTCAATTTCTAGATCTGCTCGAGGGTAGTTCTTACTCATTTCAGCTAGTTGAGGTCCCTCTTTTAATCTAGCCTGATATGCACGAAACATCATGTCTAGATTTTCTGGTATGGGTTCCGCTAAAATTGATCCTGATTTCTAAGCCAGGTTCTCTTGATTCAATTCTTGTGAAGTCAATTCTAGGCTTTTGGCTCTTGAATCTTTTAAACTTCCTTCCAACTCAATTATCCTTTTACTCCATTTTCTCTTGATTCTCTCTCTAGAATCTTTCCAAGATTTCGTCTTTTTACTGCTAGATTTTGCAACTTCACTACTTCTGGCTACTTTCTCCTGATTAAGCTGTTGGTTTTGTAAGAGCGCCTGGGCTCTTGTTATAGCTTGGATAGGCACGTATGTAGGGTTGGATCCATCTGCATTGTTTACAATACCTATCACATTGATCGGTGTCACATTTGAAGCGTTAACTAGGTTCTTAGGACAATCTTTGATTATGTGCTCTTTGCCACAATCGGCACAAAAGCCTTGGATGTTATAGTACTGTGATTGTCCTGCTATTGGAGGATATGGACAGTCCTTTATGAAATGATCTCCTTGGCACCTAAAGCATGGTCCTCTAGGGCCTTGTGGTCTCTGCTGTCTCAATTAGGGCCGTGGATTTGGGTTTGTGTACATCACATTAGCATAGTCTGGCTCCCAACTAGGTTCCACTGGTGGATTATCATAATGATATGTCTCCACGTGTTATGGTGACTCTGTGTAATAAGCGGGTGGACTATCTACATGAGTAGAGTCAAAACTGTTTGAGTTCGGGTCACCCTCTGTGATCAAAGGTGAAGAAGGCACTAAGGCCCTACTTAGGTTCTCTTCTGCAGCAGCGTATTTCACAGAGATGACATTCGCTGGTGGGGGTGGCTGCTGAGCTAAGACAGGTTGAGGTCTCTGTTGCGCCTGATAAGGGTAGTTCTGTGGAGGCCTATAGTAATATGGCTGAGCATTGTATTGGCCTTGATACCTACCTGGCTGCGGGTATGCATGCGAGTAGTTCTGTCTCACTGCTTGTTTGTTGTATGGGTAGTCCTGTGTTGTATGATTTGTGTATCTTCTCTCAATTGTACAGTATTGGCCACTAGGGTTGGCTTGCGGTTGTGTTGCATTGGGGCACACATTTGCCAAATGATTTCCACCACAAGTGTAACAACGTACGTTAGTTGTTAACTTGGGCACCTGTTTACTAGAAACTCCTAGTTTCTGGGCCACTTTTTTTGCTAGGTCTTCTATCGAGTTAGACAATTTTGTGGATGCTAGAGATGAACAGTCTGAGTCCTTATAGACCTTTGAGAGTTCCAACTCGTCTCCTAAGTTGTCCTCAATGTCTATGCAAATTCTTACACACTGCTCTAGTGTTCTGGGTTCTTTTAAGTACACATAGGAACGTAGTTTAGAGCTCAACAAGCCATCTAGAAACAATGACACTTGTTTGGCTTGTGAGGGTAGCTCTTGCATTGGACATCGTTCAACATATTGTCTAAACCTATGTCCTGCCAGTCTTACTGTTTCCTGAGGGGTCTGTTTGAAGCTATGAATAAGCGAAGACGTGTCATGTCTAATCCCACTTTTAGAGAATTCAGTGATGAATGACTCTAAAAAGTGATGGATGTCTCTAAATTGCCTTTGGTGCAAAGGTTGGAACCAAGTTAAAGCTGTGTTCTTTAACGTTAGTCCAAAAGCATTGTATTGCGTGAACATGTCTTCGACTCGCTCGGCTCGTAGCACTTGCTTAAATTCCGCTACATGGTCATAGGGATCTCCTGTCCCATCAAAGTAATTTTTCATGGATTTTACTAACTGAGTGGGTCTTAATATTCTTGCATGTTCACGTGGTCTAGGTAGAGGAAAATCATCTCTACCACCTAGTATTCCATGTTCCCTTTGTCTATCCGCTCTATTAGTCTCTGTGGTTGTTCTATCTCTCCCTATGGGGTGATTGAAGCTTACTTTGGGTCTCTCTTTGTTTTTCTCTCTTTGATTACCATGGGCTGAGGATGTTCCTGCCCCTTGGTGGCTCGCGTTTACGTTTGCTCGTGATGGAGGGAATACCAATTCGCCTCTCCATGTGTACGTGTTTCTAGCGTGGTCTGGCACCACAAATACTCTTTTTGAAGTTTTATCCAGGTATACAACCTTTCTAGGTGTATCCGGGTCCTTGAATTTGTAGATTATGATGGAGCCTACCTCGCTAGGTTGTTCTGTTCTGTATCTCCAAAAAGCTTCGTCTGTTTCTTTATTTACAGACAACTCTATGCTTCTGTTGTCTTGAGGGGTCCATTCTGGAACTAGTACTCGTGTCAGTACAAATTTCCCTCTAGGTGTTCTAGGTTCTTCTCCTACTGGTTCTTTTCCTTGGGATTTTGCTTCTGTTTCCCACTGAATTACGCCAAACTCATTGGTGTTGTTTGGCTGCGTACTTAAGATATACATCGTTCCTTCTTTGTCTATGTACGCGTCTTTCTCGAATTTCACCATTGGACGTTCCAATCCAATGGGTTGATCGGGATTATGCATTTGCACCACTTGTCTTCTCAAACCATCCTCATAGATGCGGGCATCTAAGCGGTTGGTTCGCAGAAACTCCAATTGAGTCATATAGGGTCCTTCTGGTCCTTCTAAGTATGCTACATTTGACCCTCCTTCTGGTCTTTCTGTGTTAAATGCCATTTCTGATTCGCTAGTATCTGAGCTCTCATAGGGGTAATTACTATTCAAAAAACAGTTGATGTCACGTAGTACTCGTCAAGAGCTTTCTAACGAGCTATTAAGCTCAAAAAACGGACTTCGGATGAAAAAGATATGACCGTTCAGGCCCTGGGGGGTGAAAACTAACAAACAGGTTTCTCTTCAAATATGAGCTAAGGGGTCTCCTATGAGTCTAATCACCCAAAAATTTCCCAAAAATAGCCCCAAAATTGGCCAACAATTGAAACCCTAAAATTTGCGTGTGGGTGAGCAATCGTGATGGTCTAGGCGAACCGTCGCGATGGCGTGTGCGCGAACCGTCGCGATGGTCTGAAGTGCACGGTCGCGATGGTCTAAATGTGAGCAATCGCGATGGTCGGGGTGAGGCGTCGCGATGGTCCGACTGAGTGAACCATCGCGATGGTCCGAAGTGAACCATCGCGATGGTCACAGATGCGATGGCGTGAGCCAATCGCGATGGTCCAAATTTTGAGTTGTCGCGATGGTGTAAGGGTCTCGTCGCGATGGCATGGCTAGTGAGCAATCGCGATGGTCTAGCTTGCCACATGGCACTATCGAGGCAATGGCATGGGCCAATCGCGATGGTGTGGGGTCGACGGGATCGTCGCGATGGTCAAGGACAATCGCAATGGTTCAAGTGAACCGTCACGATGGCGTGAGACCGTCGCGATGGTCTGGCCGAGCCGTCGCGATGGCGTGAGCCAATCGCGATGGTGTGACACAATCGCGATGGTCTGAGACCGTCGCGATGGTCCACCAAAATGCAAATTTTTGAGATGCGTCTGTGGATTCGTGCATACGCTTGTGTCGCCTACCTCGTGGTGTGGTCGCTTACCAAAATTACCAAACTTGGCAGACCATCGCGATGGTCTGACACACTCGGCAGATTTCTGACAGAAAGTGAATTTTTACCTTTTCCAAGCTTTCCTGATGCACTGGAGCTCTGTACCTGCAAGAAAACTCAAAAACACACAAGTACACACAAGCACAAAAGCTCTCTGTCTCTCTTGCACACGCACAAATGAGGGGAAATGAGGAGAATGGGTGGATGTGGTGAATTTTCTGATTTTTTTGGAGTTGGAGATGATGATGCGGTGATGAAGATGGAGTGTTGGGGAGGTGAAAAACACTAAAAACTAAGTAAAAACAACAACAAAAACTGAAATTTTTACCTTTCAACGCCACTTCTTGCTATACTCTTACCATCACACATTCGTCCTAAACTCGATCCCCGGCAACGGCGCCAAATTTGGTGTTGCTCTAGCACAATGGTGATAACCACGTTAAGAAGCTCCACCTCCTTAATGTCAATCCGCGAAAGAGATAGGAGTGATATGAAGATCATGAATGTGAGATGAAGTGAGAGTGAAGGTGAGAAGCATAGAGATGCACACACATACACACACACTACAAAGATACAAGCAAGACACAATGGAAGGTGAGAAATCAACTCTATTACTCAAGAACACTCTTACAAGCTCAAAATAGCTCTAAGCTCTTCTCTACTCACACAAGCTAACCTCAAAAATGAGCTCTCTAGCTCTTTTTATAGTTTCTAGACTAGTTTTGACCGGTTTCACATCTAGTGACCGGCATAGTTAAAAAATAGGTCATATGCGCTATTTGAGAGGGTAAACGGTGTCTAAAAATAACCAAAATTGATACGCTCATTCTACCTAAGCTCCTCAAGCTTGAGGACTCCTCGGCTTGCACAAAATGGAGCTAGAAATTAAGAAAAGGGTTTTTCTATGTTACATATGTTACAATAGTGATCAAAATCACTGTTGGAGGTTTTGAAAAGTATTTATAAGACATAATTCTTTTGAGAAAAGATCCGACTGACTCCCTGCTCTGTCTTTACATGCTTCCGCGTCTTCTATGCCTCTGGCTACTGCCAACACTAAGCACCTGTAAATTATTCTTGTCAGAGCACAGCACCCATGAAGCACATTCTTCTATTTCTTATTCCATCGTTGATGGGCTAGATGGATTTGATCGATGATCCAGTGTGGCAGATTGATGGTGAGATTCTCTGTCTCTGCCAAGTACAAGCTGAACCATATCTTTTTAGGTGGCATTGTGAAGCGTTCTTGGGCGGGGAAAGCGAAGTGCTGCATGATTGTTCGTAGGTGGAGAGCGATGGTTGGTGTCATTGCTACCATGTCCTTCAATTTGTTGAGATCCTTGTGCTTCATCCTTCTTGGAATCATTGTTTCCTTCTCAGTGGGAATATGCATACCTTGCATCTTCAATGCTTCTCGTACTAGGTTGAGGGTCAGTTTGAATCTCTTGAGTTCGTGGCCTGGCATCAGTGAAGGTAGCACAAAAGTACTATCACCTCCCTTGGCCCTGCTAGGGGTGATGGTACTGATAAAATAAGAACAGCGTAGGAAATCTGGCTTAGGTAAATGTCCCCGGAAATAGTCATCCAAGCCCGCTTTGGTCCATACGGATCGCATCACTTCTGCATTCTGATATATTGCTCAAATTCGTGGGTGAAGAAATGATATCATCCCGAATTGCCATTGAACTCAAGTCCTGCCTCCCAAAAGTAGGTGTCGTCTCCTAATGGCCCTGCGACATCACTGAACCAATGTGCATGCTTCCCCACTTGAGAAGTGTGTCCCTGAGGAGGGTCCTGAATAGGGAGCACATGCACTGCTTGAAGTTCTTGAGGCCTCTCTGTGAGTTGTGGTTCAAGGAGGAGGGTTTCAATGTCCACAATCTGTGCGCTAGACCCTACCTCAGAACTGGTGCCTCCTGCTTCTGCCATGTTATTGCTTGCTTGCTGGTTCTGTGAGAATATAGAATCATGCGTTGACATTGTAATGGACAAGATAGAACAATTTTTGTCCCCATTACAACATTATCATGAGGTGAGTAATGGGTTAGTGGGTCAGTGAGTGCTTGATGACTGTGTGTGTAGTTAATGAATGGATAGTCCTAAGAGCTAGATGAAAAGATGCAGTGTATGAGTGATATAGTTAGCAAGGGGAGATGAATTTACAAATGGGGGTCGAGGGGTTTATTACAAGTTTTAAGCCACCAAACACAGTGGATGGCTTTCGGTTTTGGTTTTGTGGAGACTCTGGAGGGCTTTATGAGGGTGTCTGCTTGGAAATGAGGTTGTATAGGGGCCCAATTGCAAGTGATTCTGCTCGCGCTCATGTGTAAATGTGCGTTTGTGTGTGTTGAATGAGAGTGGGCATCAGCTCTTTGAGTGAGTGAACCCTGTCGTGTATGGTGTGATTTGTGTGTGACTAGTTGAGCCCGCAAGCAAGCCTTAGGCACCCAAATTTGTCTAGATTGTGGGCCAGCCTTCATTGACTTCTTGGGTACCCAGATAGATTTCACTTTCTCAAAAGAATTTTTGGAAGTCTTCTTATTAGTATCATGTCATTGATTACTAATAGGAAGTTGAGATAGTTGTTGTGGCTTGACCGCAATAGGACGCTCGCCTTTCCGTACCCACAATTGTTTCAATGGCTGAGTCATCCTGCTTCGCACGTTCTTTTGGCCTCCAGCATAGGTAGTCTTTAGTAATTGATCTGCCTTTGGTTGTTGCCTCCCTCTGGCCTTTGGAAAAGAAGGGAGTTCCGTTGAGTCCTTGACTTCTTTATTGAGATCATCATTCCTCTGCATCACATAGCTTTGGACAAGAATAGCATTGTCAACTTCATGTGTACCCCTGGAAGGACCAGGAGTCTGTGCCTTTCCTAGTTCCTTGAGTGCTCCCTTATCTAACTCAACTGTAATTTGACTCTGATTTACCCATACCTGAAGAAGTCCACTTCTTAGGTTTAGGTTGACTGCATGATCATAGATCCAGTCTTTACCCAAGACAAGAGGTTCAGTGAGGTCCTCATCTTGACACACTAGTACTTTAACTGTCATTAGAACATCTTGAATGTAGAGGGGGAGTTCCACCTCGCCCATGCAAGGGGTTTCCTCACCTCCCAATCCTATGAGATATGCCTCAATAGGATTGACTTTTAGTTTCTATTCTTGACAGTAAGAGAGTCTCACCGCACTAGTGGCTGCACCTGAGTCAATCAATGCTCGCACACTTTTTGCACTAACTCCTTGTCCTATCTCTAAGGTCACAAAAGGGCGTCGATCGATTATTCTTTGGGAATTTATTCCTGAGACTTCACACATTGCCACATGATATCCTGGATCCTCATAGGCACCCGTCCTAGGTTGATCTCTACCCTGTCGTCTCAACTTCATCCTTCTGATGCGCTCTAAAGCTTCTGCTTGAGCTTCTACTCGAATTCGTTTTTCTTCTTCTTTGCGTTTCTTAGCAGTGTTGAGTCGGCTTAGCATTTCTTCTGTGAGAGGTTCCTGATACAACTTGACTCTGCATCCGCTAATGTAGCTTGGTAGAATATCGCCTTCTAATGTGGCTAGTTGTACTGCTCCACTCGTTGAAATTCTATTTATAATCATAGGTCCATAACCACGTTTTTCTAGCTTTCTCGCATGTTGTTTCAGAGTATATACCAAAACTAAGTCTCCGTCCTTTAATCCTTTATCTTTAACATGGGCATCAAAGTACGCCTTCTGTCGTTTCTTAGCTGCATATATTCCTGCAGCAGCCCTCAGTCTTGTTTCACCTAATCGTTCGAGGTCAAAAATTCTCGAAGAGAGTTCATGGCCCGTCCACTCATGCTCCTGTGCTACTCTCAATGTGGGAATCAAGAAGTCCATAGGTAGCACCGCATTTTGGCCAAATACCATCTGAAAGGGTGTGGCTTCGAGTACCGTTTTATAGGCCACTCGGTATGCCCAAACAGCATGGTGTAGTTGTTTGTCCCAATCAGAGCGTTTATTATTTACCAATTTAGTCAGCACCTTGCATAGGATCTTATTTGTGCTCTCAGCCTGGCCATTAGCTTGTGGGTGATAGGGGGCAGACTTCTTATGTACTACCAAGAATTCTTGGAGAAGATTTTCAAAGTGAGTCCCTCTGTCACTAACTACTCTATAGGTAGCCCGTATCTTGTGAATACATTCTCAAATAAGAACTTAGCTGTCGTTTGAGCATCGTTCTTTGTGGTAGCTTTCACTTCTACCCACTTGGTTAAATAGTATGTGGCCACAATGATATATTTAGCATGTGAACCCTTGGCTGGGGGATTAATAGGACCTACAAAGTCTATTCCCCACTTAGAGAATGCACGTCCACCCACCATAGGTTTTAAAGGCATCTCATCTTTGCGTATAGGATACTGAGTTCGCTGACAAATGTCACACCGTTTCACATAGGTATGTGCATCCATGTGAAGGGTCGGCCACCAAAGTCCTGCAAATAGGATTGCCTTGATCACTCGATCTGGTCCAAAGTGTCCTCCTGCTACACCTTGGTGAGCAGTTTCCAAGATCTTGAGATATTCACTCTCATGGACATATAGTCTCAGGTAACCATCTTTACCACGCTTGTATAGATTATCACCAATGAGTGAGTAATCTAGGGCTTCTTGTTCTAGACTTCTTTGTCTGGCCAATGTCATATCTTGAGGGAATGTTTTTGTCCTCAGAAAGGCTACTAGTGGTTCACTCCAATCCGGCACTATAGACAATTGATATAGAGTGGCATGTTCCACGGGTGGTTTAGTGCAGCAGATTGAGCATTCTTTACACATCTTATGTACATCAGCTTCCATAGTAGGCCAATGCACTCCGAGTCTCCTTAGTGTCTATAGGGTTCTTTGCTTTGAGTAGTGTTTCTCTAATGCACCTACATGTGCTAATAACAACCATTTTGTGTACTCGTCCTCTTCCACACAACACGCCAATATCACAGGATCGGTCTGTTTGTACATACTTCCTGCCATGATATGGTACTTCTGTGCTTTTACTACCTCTCTATCTTGAGTGTTTATGACTGGGTGATTAGGCCCGTATGTCAGTACTGGCACTAATGGCTTAGCCCACTGAGGTACAACTTCCAAATTAAACAAGTAAGCATCAGGAAGGTCATCTAATAGTCCTTGTGGGGCTTCTCCAGACGTGAGCCTAGAGAGATGGTCTGCTCTCAAGTGAGTCTTCCCTTTCCTCACCACAACTTCAAAGTCATATTCCATTAGTAAGAGAAACCATCTTACTAATCTACCTGTATTGCATGGCTTGTTTACCAAGTACAATAGTGCTTGATGATCAGTGAAAAATTTAAACTTATTTGCAAGAAAATAGTGTCTAAACTTGTTAACAGCATATACCATGCCTAATCCTTCTCGCTCAGTGGTGGTATAATTTCGTTCAGCTGCATTCAACTGTCTACTAGCATAGGCAATTGGAAGATCCATATTGCCTTCGCCCGTAGGTTGTGCAAGTACACATCCAATAGCATAATTGGATGCATCCACGTGAACATGAAATGGCTTATTCCAATCTGGTGTGGTCAAGATTGGTGCTGAACACAATCTTCTTTTGAGCTCATTGAAGGAGTCCTCACATTCATTAGTCCACTCAAAGTTAGTCAAAAGCCCATACAGAGGCTTTGCTATGATGGCGTACATGTGTATAAAGCATCGGTAGTAGCCATAATGCCCCATGAAAGCTTGTACTTCCTTGACATTCTTTGGCCTAGGTAGCTCTGCTATAGCTTTCACTTTTTCTTCGTCCGTGGATATGCCATTCTTTGACACTATGTGTCCTAGAATCTTGCCTTGCCTGACCATGAAAACACACTTTTCTGGGTTCAGGCAGACTTGATACTCACGACATTTGTCAAAGATTTGTCTGAGTTCAGGGATATGGGTTTGTCTAATGTTAGAATGAGCATAGAGATCATCAACATAGACCTCTAAATTCTTCCTCAGGAACTCTTTAAACACGTGACACATCAATCTTTGGAAAGTTGCAGGAGCATTGGTAAGCCCAAATGGCATTACTCTAAAGGCAAATATGCCCCACTCTGTGGCAAAAGTTGTCTTATGCTGATCTTCTGGAGCTATGGCTACTTGATTGTAGCCCGAAAATCCATCAAGGAAGCTCTATACCTCCTTGCCTACTACCCTTTCTAGTAGATGCTCCGTGATAGGAAGTGGATAATTATCTCGGATAGTGGCTGCATTTACCTTTTTCAAGTTAATGCATACTCGTACCTTTCCATTCTTCTTGGGCACCACTACAATGGGGGATACCCACTCAGTGTGCTTAGTTTCATAGATGAATCCAGCTTCTACCAGTCTATCTATCTCCTCTTTGATCTTAGCAGCATAATTATCATCATATGTGTATGGCTTTTGCTTAGAGGGTTTCGCGTCTGAGGTCATGGGAATTGTGTGTGAGCATATGTCTGGGTCAACACCCTTCAAGTCCTTGTAACTCCAAGCGAATACATCTCTGTATTCTCGTAGCAAGGCTATCAATTCGCGCTCTTCTTCTTCCGTCAGGTCATGTCCTATGTAAGTGCACCTCTCTTCTCCTTCTTCCATGGCTACCACTATTTTCTTGGTGGTTTCTTTGTTATCATAGGCCTCTCTTGATTGTGCCTCGCGTTTAGGCATTCTTACCATGACTCTTCTATCGTCTATCTCATACTTTTTAAAGTTTTCAGGGACCTCAAACAAGGATTCTTCCTCTTCTGGTGTGACTTCTCTCTTCTTTCTGTTCTTTCCTTCATCCTTATGGGTCACTTGTGTGGCTAATCTTACATCATTTTTAAGCTCTCCATGTCTCTGAGGATGAGCTTCTACTTCATAGAAGTATTCTTCATCTGATGCAAAAGGTGGGTCCATAATGATTGACTCTAGATCGGAGTTGCTTGCATCCTCAAATGCATGAGGGCTAGGCTCGCACTCTTCTAAAACTACATCTCCCATGATTGGCTCTATTGAGAAAATTGAAATGTCATAGCCTTCCTCGTCCCAGTGGGGTGTCCATTGTTCTTCATTGATTGCTACATCCATTGTTGCTACAATTTTTGCCCAGCCGTGAGGTTCAAACTCTTCATCAGGAAATACTACAGGTGCGCAGGCCGGGTCTTGGATTGATCTATGGGTTTCTTTTGCACCTATCTCTTTGGCCTTTTCTCTCCTCTCTTCTTCTACTGCTACTTTACACATCCATAAGTGAGTGTCTTCATGCATCCATGAGGATCCTGATCCTATGGAGTGCGCGGACTCCGTGTCATCCTTGGCTATATGGATGGGATTCCATTGAATAGGCGGTACATCTCTATGAGAGTAATCCTTGAGATTGACTTTGGTCGTAATACCTAAGTGTTGCAAATACAAGGAATTGGTTCCCCAATCCTCGACCACTTGCAACTGGCACATAAATGATCTTCCCAAAATCATCTCATAGGCATGATTCTTGCTAAAATCACATATGGCGAAAGTATGCTCAAACTCAACACCGCATATAGTGAGAGTTATTTCTTCCAGCAAGCCTAAGGGTCTTTCTATGTGGCCATCAGCCATCTTCAATTTCATCCTCGTGGGCCTGAGTGCTGGCTTGCCCCAACGCTTCCATAGGGAAGTGGTGGCAATAGCAACTCCTGCACTTGAGTCTAGAATTGCCTTGGTTGTGTACCCCTGATGGGTAATGGGAAGATAGGTGTTTCCTTCTTCACCTTCACTCATATCTCCTATCTTGTCTAGAGGAATTTCTGGCATTATTCTATGAGAACCTACCTGGGAACGGGGTTTCACTACTTCTGGCACTTGGTTAGCTACGTGCTTTCATAATTCTGGCCTAACTTTGAGTAGCTCTTCTAAAGTGAGGTTGCACTGCACCTTAGTGTTTTTCACTACCTCCGTATTCCTAGGTATGACTGAGTCTTCGTTTCTTACCATGACCGTGGGTGCTCTCATACAAGTAGACTTGGCTTCCCATGGACCTGTGAAATGGGGTAATTCCTGTAGGGAGTTAGACTCGAAGTCTAACCTCCCTTGATTTTGTGCACTCTCCTGCTCTCCATAAATGGAAGGAATATCTTGTGGGAATTGATCATGTGTGTCATCCACAAGTTCAATGGGAGGAGGGACTTCACTTTCATTAGCCATTTGTCTTCTTGAATCTCTCGTAGGAATTCTGGTGTGTACCTATTCATAGAAGAGGAGGTGCCTGGTTTAGTGGAATTGGGCACAAAAGCTTCCTGTGGGGGAAGGCTTATTCTTTTACTTGCCTCATCTCTTCCTTGATTTTTTTCTTCCTTGGCAGATCTTGCAATTATGCTCTCTAACTTCTCTAAGAGTCCATCCAAGTGCAATTGTGTTTTAGCTGAGCCAGAGTAGTTGAAGAGGCGACTGGCTTCAAACATGGTCTGAGCCAACGCGACCATTTTCGTGCACAGCTTGGTTCTTTCTATCTCTAGGTCAGCTCTAGGGTAGCACTTGTCATGATCCGTTACATTTGGCCCTTCTTGGATTCTGGCCTGATATGCCTTAAGCATCATGTCTATGTCTTCAGGAGTGGGGTCAGCTAATACTAATCCTACTCTAGGGGGTGGTGGGATGGTCTGAGGTAGGTGGACAGATGGTGGGTTAGATGGTGATGGAAATGAGGGTGGTGGTGGTATGTGAGAGTTTGTTTGAGAGGTGAGTTCAACAATTTTGGCTTTTGTTTCTCTTATGCTTTCTTCTAAGTCGCTCATCTTTTTAGACCATTGTCTTTTCATTCTCTCTCGACTATCCCTCCAGGATCTCGACCGTTTCTTGGCTATGCTCTCGATTTCACTAACCTCTACACTCTTCTCTTGACCTATTCCTGGGTTCTTTTGCAAGGCCTGGGCTCTTGTGACCACTTGCACTGGTGCAGTGGACGTGACACTTCCGGTTGAGTCTACAACTAACCCAATAACATTAATTGGAGTTATTTTTGGCATGTTATTGGGATTCTTTGGGCAATCTTGTAAGAGATGCTCCTTTCCGCAATCTTGACAAAAGCCATGTATTGTTACTAATTGTGGTTGTGTAGATGCAGGCATTGGGCAATCATGAATGAGGTGATCTCCTTGTTGACATTTATAACATGGTCCCCTAGGGAATGGGGGTCTTACCTATCTAGGTTGAGGTCTAGTGTTGGGATTTGCATACATGACATTTGTGTAATCAGGCTCCCAACTAGGTTCATTCGGTTCTTCACTATAGTAACCTCACCATGTTCAGGCGACTGCATGTAGTAAGCCTATGGACTATCTATGTGAGTGCAATCAAAACTATGATCACTCGGGTCACTTTCTGAGAGCAATGGAGTCACTGGGACTATGGCTCTATTCAAATTTTCCTCAGCAGCTGCATACTTCACAGGAATCACATTAGCTGGGGTTGGAGGTTGTTGAGCTAACACAGGTTGAGGCCTTTGTTGGCTTTGGTAGGGTTGTTGATAGGATTGCTGCGGTCTACCATATTGCTGTGGAGGGTACTGGTTCTGGTATCTTCCCTGTTGTGGATAGGCTGTTGTGGATAGGGCTGAGGGTAGGTTTGCCTAACTGCTTGCTTATTGTATGGGCAGTCTTGTGCTGTGTGATTTGTGTATCTCCGTTCTATGGTGCAATATTGGCTGCTAGGGTTCACTTGGGGTTGAGCCATGATGGGACATACGTTCGCCATATGGTCACCACCGCAAGTATAGCACCTCTTTACTGGGGCAAACCTTGGGATTTGTTTGCTAGTGACACCTAGTTTTTGAGCTACTTTCTCCGAAAGTTCCTCAATTGATGTGGATTGCAAGGAAGAGAGACTAGAGGCACTATCAGAATCTCTATAGATTTTGGAAAGCTCTAACTCTTCCCCTAGGTTATCCTCGATGTCGATGCACATGCGTACACACTCTTCTATAGTCCTAGGGTCCTTCAAGTACACATATGACCTCAATGTGGTACTTAGCAATCCATCCAAGAAGAAAGCCACTTGTTTGGCTGGTGTGGGTAACTCAGGAACAGGGCATCTCTCAAGATATTGCCTAAATCTTCTTCCTACAAGTCTCACGGTCTCTTGAGGGGTCTGCTTGAAGCTGTGTATCAATGAGGAAGTGTTATGCCTTATGCCACTTTTAGAGAATTCAGTGATGAAAGCCTCTAAGAGTTGGTCTATGCTCCTGAACTGTCTCTCATTCAATGGTTGAAACCACGTAAGGGCTGTGTTCCTAAGGGTTAGACCAAAGGCATTATATTGCGTGAATAGGTCCTCAACTTGTTCTACTCTCAAGACTTGCCTAAACTCAGCCACATGATCATATGGGTCTCCTGTGCCATCGAAGTAGTTCTTCATGGACTTAACTAGCTGAGTTGTCTCAAAGTCCTCATGTGCTCTCTAGGTCTTGGTAGAGGGAATTCATCCGCATTCCTTTGGTTCCTTGGGGCTCTAAGTCCCTCACGTTCCACTCTATTTGTTTCCGTTCGCATTCTTTCTCTTCCCACTGGGTTGGAAAAGCTTACCTCCTGTCTATCTCTATATCTGTCTCTTTGAGCTCCATGAGCTTGGGACGTTCCAGCTCCTGGGTGACCAAAGGACACATTCGATCTTGGTTGGGGGAAAATAAATTCACCTTTCCAAGTGTAAGCATGCCTATCATTTTTTGTAACCACAAAGATCCTCTCTGAAGCATGATCTAAGTAGGCCACTCTGCTTGGGCTATCAAGATCTTTGAACTCATATATCATGATTGTTCCTACCTCATTCGGCTGATCAGATCTATACCTCCAATAGGCTTCATCAATCTCTAGGTTCAGGAGTAGATCTATGCTCTTATTGTCTTGGGGAATCCACTCTGGTGTGATAATCCTAGTGAGAACATATTTGCCTCGGGGGGTTCTAGGTTCTACACCCATGTTTCCTTGCTCCAGGTCACCTAAGTCCGTTTCTGGGATCACATTCCCAAATTCATCTGTCCTATCTGGATGACTGGTGACTACATATATGGTTCCTTCCTTGTCTAGGTATGCTCCGTTTTCAAACTTGACAACTAGGTGCTCTAGTCCAATGGATTGGTTAGGGTTTTTTATCTGGACCACAGATCTTCCTAGGCCGTCCTCATAGATGCTAGCACCTAATCGGTTGGTCCTAAGGTATTCGAGTTGCATCTTGTAAGGGCCTTCTACCCTATGTAAATATGGCACTCTGGAGCTTCCTATAGGTCTCTCCATATCGTGGAACATATCAGACTTGCTAGTCTCAGAGCTAGGGTAGTACGAATGATGGCTCAACTACTGGGCCCAAGATCTAGCAGTATGATTGACACTAGCCTCTGAAGATCTAAGACTCTGTCTATCTCTTCCTAGGTGTCGTCCTGATCTAAGGTTCATAAGCCCAATTGAATAATCCCAAATTTTCCCAAGTACACTTTGCGTTGCTGAGTTCTTTTGTATTAGTCACTTGTTCTTTTTTTTTAATTGCCCTTAGGGTGTCACTTCTTGTCCAATTAATTTTCAACGCAAGGAACACTTAAGTTTTATCGTACTTTGAGTGAGGTTTCTCGATTTAAATTCTTTTCCCTTAGGTTGTTGCGCAATTGTAATCTCCTAACACTTGCACTTGAGTGATTAGAGTTCTTGGACTTGGTCGTTCTTAACGTATCCCTAATTAATCACAACCTCTATCCGTACTTAGCGTATGCTAGGGATTGACAGAGGGTGTTGAGAATTTCCAACCTTGAGTTTCTTCCCTTGGTTGCCCTTGTGTGCCCAGGAAGCGTGTTCCCAAGCTTGCACTTACTCTTGCTTCGAGTACCCTTTGATGATCTCAAAGAACCTGAAAAAGTCCACAATTAGCTCAAGAATTGAATTCAAATGACAGACAGATCACTTTCATGCATGTAATTCACTAACCACATTGCCTTTTGCCTTTATGGGAAACAATCCCAAGGGACCCTCAGTTTTTTCCTACCCCGGGAAACAGGATTTCGTATGAGAAAGTTATGTCAATCTAGGGTTCGGGGCTAAAACAGGATTTAAAACAGGTTAACAGGCAGACAGGTCTTCTCAAAATGCTTTGGGTGCCGGCCTCACAAAGCTCTACTAGCCCTTAAAAGCTCCCCACAAATTGCCAAAATTAGACCACTATTTTTACCCTAAAAAATTGGCCGAATCTGCCCCTCAATCGTGATCGAAAGCTCTGTCAATCACGATTGATATGTCAGTCGCGATCGACGTGTCGATCGTGATTGATTGGTCCGTCGTGGCTGTCAGTCGCGATTGATGGGTCAATCGCGATTGACACGTGGCTCAGATTTTCCGTCAATCATGGTCAAAGGGTCGTTGACTCTGTCAGTCGCGATTGATGGGTCGATCGCGATTGACAGGTCCGTCGCGAGGGTCTGTCGGTCGTGGTCAAGCAATCGTTGACTCGGTCGGTCGTGATTGACAGGTCCGTCGTGGCTGTCAGTCGCGATTGACTGGTCGATCACGATTGATGGCTCGATCGCGATTGACACGTATCACGCGTAGATTCAGTCACTCGTGGTCAGTCGATCGTTGACTCTGTCGGTCGCGATTGATGGGTCGATCGCGATTGACAGGTCGGTCGGCAAGTGTCCGTCATGGTTTGTCGATCGCGATTGACAGGTCGATCGCGATTGACAGAAAACTAAGGAATTTTAAAATTTCAAGCACATATTCATGAAGCTCTAGGCCTATACATCACATTTATGCACTTAGTTTTGCAAGAAGGTCAATTTTTTTGTTGGTCGCGATTGACAGAGGTCAACGCCTCGGGACCTGCACAGTCAAATTTTTTACCTGCTGAAGCTGGTGCAGCTGCTGGGGATGTTGGTTCGTGCAGAAAATCCCAAAAAACACAGAAAAGCACAAGCACACAAACGCTCTCTCGCTCTCTCACACAAATGAAATGAGGGAAATGGTATGGGTGGGGTGATATGATCAAAAACTAAAATTTTTTGCGATGATGGAGATGGATGTGGGAGATGGTGAAGATGATGATGGTGATGAGAAAAACAAAAGAAAATAGATAAAAGTAAAGAAAATACCTATGACTCCAACGCCTCAACTCTACGTCTTACCATCACACGCTGGTCCTCAAAGCTCGATCCCCGGCAACGGAGCCAAAATTTGGTGTAGCTCAATGATGAGTAGCACCTCCTTTAATGTCAATCCGGGAAGACATGAGGATGGTATGATGACCTCGAGCAAGTGAAGGCACAAGTGCGTGAGTGAGAAGCACACAAACATGCACACACATACACACACACGCACACACGGCAAGACAAAGAGAAAGACAATGGAGTTCTTTTAGATTACTTCCAAAATTCTCATACAAGTTCAATTCTATTACAAGCTAACCTCAAAAATGAGCTCTCTAGCTCTATTTATAGTTTTTGACTAGGTTTTGGCCTTGTCCAGACCTAGTGTCCGGCCTAGTTAAAAATTAGGTTCTCTACCCTATTTGGAGGTTCAAACGGAGTCTAAAAAATGTGAAAACTAATAGGTAGGTACTTCTAAAGCTCCTCAAGCTCAAGGATTCCTTGGCTTGCACAAAATGGAGCTACAAAATATGAAATGGTATTTACAATGGTTTTTAGTGATGAAAATCACTATTTTTGTAGGGATTTCTTCTAACATTTTGACATGCATTTCCTGGAGCGCCCTACTTGCTCCTTCTTCTTGTGTGCCCAACTCTTTGATGCATGAAAAATTTAAATGGCCTACTTGCCAGATCTTCGTTGACTACTGTGTCTGCTTGTGCTTTCTCTTCGCTCCGACTCCCTTCGTAGGCTTCCTTGTCTTGTGAGTCCTTCAGTTCCTTGATTACTGCCAACAGAAAATTTACAGCCCAAACTCTAGCCAACAATACCAGGTGTCTATCAAATTTGTTCTTTAGATCCAAGAAACGTGCATAAACTTGTAGTGAAAGCTCCCATCACAATTGAAACCCTTCCAGGAAACGTGTAAGAAGACTTAAGAGCTGAAAATTCATTGATAAAGCTGAATAAAAACTATCAAGGAGACACAATCTCAAGTGCCTCTAGCTCCAAGTTTAATTTCGGACCAATCTTTCCACCTTTTAGTTGAAATTGTTCCAAAACTAGAAAATCAGTTTCTATTTTTCTGAATTTCACACCCAAATAAGCTCTCAAAAAATGATGCAGAGAGTCCAAGAAGACACTTTGAAGGCTCTAAGACAATGTTAACCTTAAATATCTTCACTCCTGAAATCACCAAGCAACTAGGGCTTTGTGGTAGGGAAACCTATCAGTTAAGTGAGCTTTGGGGAAGAACACCATTGGAATGCGTGACCTCCTAGGAAGTACTAGTACTTTGGCTTCCTTGATTATTGAATTCCTTCCTTGCATGCAATCAATGGTGCCAAGGGTGACCTCAATGACCCGGATGACAAGGTATGCCAAGTGATGGGAATTGAGCGTGTTTGCTTCGCTCGCACACCAATGAAAACCTTTTACTGTGAACTGCTCTAATAGCGGTGAAGTGGTGTGATGGGGATGCATCACAATGATTCCCCTTTATGAGAGCTTCACAATGATACTCTCACAATAGAAAACTAAATTCTAGACGACATGTACAATACTCTACACAAACTGTAGAATACATTGAAACTACACAGTACATAGAGACCCCGAACTCATATTTCTTAGGTTTCACAAATGTAGTCAAACTTACAATCTATGGCTAACCGGACCACTATATGTTTTATTAATGAGCATATACAAAAGTCTTCAATGACCATTTCTCCTTTCGCATAGACACTAACAATGATAGTCATAGTAAATGCACTGGCACAATGGATTCACTAGTGCACTAATTATGTTAGTCAGCAGCATAGGAGACATAAGATACCCTTCTCTTTATCTAGAAATATAGAGTCCATGTCACATTATCATAAATGTGTTTTTAATGTACTCTACTGTACAAATGACTTGTTTCAATCTTCCTCAATTGAACTTAGGGAGAATGATGACTTGTCCAATGTCCAATCTGGTGGGTTGGGGCTAAAGTTGGACCATAGTTCTCTCAAAGTCCAGTCTTTAGAGCATCCTCCGTAATGCTCGCATTTGGTATGTGTTTCCTCAAATTTGCACATTATGCACCTAAGCTCACAATGCCTTAAGGATTTGTGATAAAAGAAACTAAATTTCAATCATCAAGCAAATGCATATAGTGATGGCATTGATACACACATTAAATTATCAATACGAGATTCTAACCCAATCAAGTGTATGAAGACATGTGCGTAAATGATGGTTAATGTAAGAAAGGTTCAAGTAGTGCATGCAAATAGGGAACACCCACCTCACACAACACCTCTTACATAGCGGTGTGTATGAGAATACTTGGTGTAGTTACAAACACAAATCGAGTGATATCTCTTAGCTTCGATACCTGAGTATAGTCAAAATATTGGGTTCCTTTTGAAGCTCTTGAAGAGACGCATCCAATGGCAGTATTTTTAGCTCGATCGGACCTTTGTGCTTCAAGCTATGGCCGAAAAAATAGAGTGGCGGGAAACACTAACTCTCACTAATAAACTTCCTATGCTTCAGACACACACCTTAATAGCAAATAGAGATGGGGAAGGGGTAGAAAACACGTATAGACAGACATTCCATGCCTCAAACACACTTACAAGCTCATGAATACGAAGATACATAGGCAAGAAGAAGCAAACTCAAAAATTATGCAAGTTAGCTCTTCAAAATGGCAAAAGTCTTTACAAAAGATTCACAAGTGACTTATATACATGTGCCCCCAATTCGATCCTTTCACATATAACACTAGGAGTTTCTATGAAACTGACTAATGTTCTACTATAATGCAAGGGTATTGTTACATTCTTCAAGGATCATGCATCTAGAGAATTCCTCTACTACATTTACAATGTTTCTCATGGTTTTATAATGGATTTTGGGAAAAGAAAATTATCCATTTCTTTGAAAATTTTAGGGCCCTTTTTCCTTCACTTCTTTCTTCTACTTCCTAATCTCAAGTCATTTGCAACACTCTGCCCCTCTTAATTTGTGTCATCCCTTGACAAGCTTCTACAATTTTTCCTAACACATAGCTGGAGGGTTTTCTTGATACAAAACTGGTGGTTAGAGATGGACCAATTGTCTCACCTCTTTTCCACTCATCCTTCTTTGATTTGATGTTGTAATTTTCTTCTGTATATTTCTTTTAACCTCACACTATGGGTGGTAGAGGAAGACTTCAAGAATCAGAAGCTATTTATCACCTTCTTCGAGCGTCGGTCTAATGCTTCGGTTTTGCCCTTGATATTCCTTATATTTATACATGAGGGTTATCTATTATTTTTACAAAAATTAACTAAAATATTATCTTCTAAATATTGTTCTAAATATCTTCAAAAATATCGGAATAAGCGCACATGCATTCACACCCTCCTAAATCTTCACCTTCTAAATCAAAACACAAATCAAATTAGAACCCTTGAGACATTAAAATCCATATAACATTCCATTATTCCATATTAAGTATAACATGCCTCACAATTGACAAGCAACTGACCTCATTTGATAAGAATAAAATAGACATGGATGGTCAGTCACATGTCCCATCAGTGAACAATCATACGCATGTTCCATGTAAAAACACATGCATGGAATCTGAAAAATGGAATTTAATGTGACTGTGAATGACGTGCAAAAATCAAATGATCATAATATGGAGTTAGTGATGTCTTATGAAACCATTGAGATTCTTTTAGTGAGTGATTTTTATATTTAACTAAATATCTATGATATTGATTACCTATACGTGTACTAGTAACATCATAATTAAGTATTCCCTTTGGAATTAAAATTTCATCATCCTCTTCTAACAAAGGAGGATCATCTAAAATAGGAGTGATTGTTAAAGTTCCTTTAAGCAATTTTAATAAACTGATACGAAAAGAATTATGTATATTCTAATGAGAAGGTATGTCTAATCTAAAAGCATTCTCATTAATTTTTTGAATAATACAAAAAGGTCCACAATAATGTGGTGCAAGTTTAACCTTAGGATGTTGTGAAATATTTTTCAAATATCTTTTAATTATTTGTAACCATGCAAAGTCATTTTCATTAAACTGTTTAACTACTCGTTTCTTATTAACATTATACATGTAACATTCTCAACTCTTTTTAATGTGCTCATGGACCTCATGAAGGCTAGAAATATGATCTTGTGCAAAAGAATCATCCATAGGTATATCAGTGAGTGAGAGTCATGGAGTGGGAAGCTTTTTATCATACACAATTTCATACAACACATGTCAAGTAGTGGTATCTTGTGTGTTATTATATGCAAATTGTAGTAAAGGAAGTCTCTCATCCCAATTACTTGGATTATCTAAAGAATAATAATGTAATAAATCTAAAATAGTACTATTCATAGCTTCACTTTGCCCATTACTTTCAATCTAGGCAGAATAGGTCCATTATGCGTGTTGCAGATCAAGCTTTCGTGGCTAGTCAGAAGGGCAAAGGTAAATGGAGCTCTTCCATTAGTAATAAAAAATATGCTAATTTTGCACAATCAAAGAAGGAAGACGTAGAAGAGAAGAAAACAAAAAAGTAGAAATTGTTTTGCAAATACTGTAAAGGAAATGATTTCCAACAAGCTTTCCAACAAAACAAAAATCACAGCAAACGGATTTCGTATGAGAAAGTTATGTCAATTCAGGGTTTTGGGGCTAAAACAAGATTTAAAACACGTTAACAGGCAGACAGGACTTCTCGAAATGCTTTGGGTGCCGGCCTCACAAAGCTCTACTAGCCCTTAAAAGCTCCCCACAAATTGCCAAAATTAGACCACTATTTTTACCCTAAAAAATTGGCCGAATCTGCCCGTCAATCGCGATCGAAAGCTCTGTCAATCGCGATTGATATGTCAGTCGTGATCGACGTGTCGATCGTGATTGACTGGTCCGTCGTGGCTGTCAGTCGTGATTGATGGGTCAATCGCAATTGACACGTAGCCCCGATTTTCAGTCGATCATGGTCAAAGGGTCGTTGACTCTGTTGGTCGCGATTGATGGGTGGATCGCGATTGACAGGTCTGTCGCGAGGCTCTGTCGGTCGTGGTCAAGCAATCGTTGATTGGGTCGGTCACGATTGAAAGGTTCGTCGTGGCTGTCAGTCCCGATTGACTGGTCGATCGCGATTGATGACTCCAACGCCTCAACTCTATGTCTTATCATCACACACTGGTCCTCAAAGCTCGATCCCCGGCAACGGCGCCAAAACTTGGTGTAGCTCAATGATGAGTAGCACCTCCTTTAATGTCAATCCGGAAAGACATGAGGATGGTATGATGACCTCGAGCAAGTGAAGGCACAAGTGCGTGAGTGAGAAGCACACAAACATGCACACACATACACACACACGCGCACACACGGCAAGACAAAGAGAAAGACAATGGAGTTCTTTTAGATTACTTCCAAAATGCTCATACAAGTTCAATTCTATTACAAGCTAACCTCAAAAATGAGCTCTCTAGCTCTATTTATAGTTTTTGACTAGGTTTTGGCCTTCCAGACGTAGTGTCTGGCCTAGTTAAAAATTAGGTTCTCTGCCCTATTTGGACGTTCAAACGGAGTCTAAAAAATGTGAAAACTAATAGGTAGGTACTTCTAAAGCTCCTCAAGCTCAAGGACTCCTTGGCTTGCACAAAATGGAGCTACAAAAATATGAAATGGTATTTACAATGGTTTTTAGTGATGAAAATCACTATTTTTGTAGGGGTTTCTTCTAACATTTTGACATACATTTCCTGGAGCGCCCTACTTGCTCCTTCTTCTTGTGTGCCCAACTCTTTGATGCATGAAAAATTTAAATGGCCTACTTGCCAGATCTTCGTTGACTACTGTGTCTGCTTGTGCTTTCTCTTCGCTCCGACTCCCTTCGTACGCTTCCTTGTCTTGTGAGTCCTTCAGTTCCTTGACTACTACCAACAAAAAAAATTTACAGCCCAAACTCTAGCCAACAATACTAAGTGTCTATCAAATTTGTTCTTTAGAGCTAAGAAACGTGCATAAACTTGTAGTGAAAGCTCCCATCACAACTGAAACCCTTCCAGGAAACGTGTAAGAAGACTTAAGAGCTGAAAATTCATTGATAAAGCTGAATAAAAACTATCAAAGAGACACAATCTCAAGTGCCTCTAGCTCCAAGTTTAATTTCGGACCAATCTTTCCACCTTTTAGTTGAAATTGTTCCAAGACTAGAAAATCAGTTTCTATTTTTTTGAATTTCACACCCAAATAAGCTCTCAAAAAATGATGCAGAGAGTCCAGGAAGACACTTTGAAGGCTCTAAGACAATGTTAACCTTAAATATCTTCACTCCTGAAATCACCAAGCAACTAGGGCTTTGTGGTAGGGAAACCTATCAGTTAAGTGAGCTTTGGGGGAGAACAGCATTGGAATGGGTGACCTCCTAGGAAGTACTAGTACTTTGGCTTCCTTGATTATTGAATTCCTTCCTTGCATGCAATCAATGGTACCAAGGGTGACCTCAATGACCCGGATGACAAGGTATGCCAACTGATGGGAATTGAGCGTGTTTGCTTCGCTCGCACACCAATGAAAACCTTTTACTGTGAATTGCTCTAATAGCGGTGAAGTGGTGTGATGGGGATGCATCACAATGGATTCCCCTTTATGAGAGCTTCACAATGATACTCTCACAATAGAAAACTAAATTCTAGATGACATGTACAATACTCTACACAAAGTGTAGAATACATTGAAACTACACAGTACATAGAGACCCCGAACTCATATTTCTTAGGTTTCACAAATGTAGTCAAACTTACAATCTATGGCTAACCGGACCACTATATGTTTTATTAATGAGCATATACAAAAGTCTTCAATGACCATTTCTCCTTTCGCATAGACACTAACAATGATAGTCATAGTAAATGCACTGGCACAATGGATTCACTAGTTCACTAATTATGTTAGTCAGTAGCATAGGACACATAAGATACCCTTCTCTTTATCTAGAAATATAGAGTCCATGTCACATTATCATAAATGTCTTTTTAGAGTACTCTACTGTACAAATGACTTGTTTCAATCTTCCTCAATTGAACTTAGGGAGAATGATGACTTGTCCAATGTCCAATCTGGTGGGTTGGGGCTAAAGTTGGACCATAGTTCTCTCAAAGTCCAGTCTTTAGAGCATCCTCCGTAATGCTCGCATTTGGTATGTGTTTCCTCAAATTTGCACATTATGCACCTAAGCTCACAATGCCTTAAGGATTTGTGATAAAAGAAACTAAATTTCAATCATCAAGCAAACGCATATAGTGATGGCATCGATACACACATTAAATTATCAATATGAGATTCTAACCCAATCAAGTGTATGAAGACATGTGCGTAAATGATGGTTAATGTATGAAAGGTTCAAGTAGTGCATGCAAATAGGGAACACTCACCTCACGCAACACCTCTTACATAGCGGTGTGTATGACAATACTTGGTGTAGTTACAAACACAAATCGAGTGATATCTCTTAGCTTCGATACCTGAGTATAGTCAAAATATTGGGTTCCTTTTGAAGCTCTTGAAGAGACGCATCCAATGGCAGTATTTTTAGCTCGATCGGACCTTTGTGCTTCAAGCTATGGCCGAAAAAATAGAGTGGCGGGAAACACTAACTCTCACTAATAAACTTCCTATGCTTCAGACACACACCTTAATAGCAAAAAGAGATGGGGAAGGGGTAGAAAACATGTATAGACAGACATTCCATGCCTCAGACACACTTACAAGCTCATGAATACGAAGATACATAGGGAAGAAGAAGCAAACTCAAAAATTATGCAAGTTAGCTCTTCAAAATGGCAAAAGTCTTTACAAAAGATTCACAAGTGACTTATATACATGTGCCCCCAATTCGGTCCTTTCACGTATAACACTAGGAGTTTCTATGAAACTGACTAAATTTCTACTATAATGCAAGGGTATTGTTACATTCTTCAAGGATCATGCATCTAGAGAATTCCTCTACAGCATTTACAATGTTTCTCATGGTTTTATAATGGATTTTGGGAAAAGAAAATTATCCATTTCTTTGAAAATTTCAGGGCCCTTTTTCCTTCACTTCTTTCTTCTACTTCCTAATCTCCAGTCCTTTGCAACACTCTCCCCCTCTTAATTTGTGTCATCCCTTGACAAGCTTCTACGAGTTTTCCTAACACATAGCTGGAGGGTTTTCTTGATACAAAACTGGTGGTTAGAGATGGACCAATTGTCTCACCTCTTTTCCACTCATCCTTCTTTGATTTGATGTTGTAATTTTCTTCTGTATATTTCTTTTAACCTCACACTATGGGTGGTAGAGGAAGACTTCAAGAATCAGAGGCTATTTGTCACCTTGTTCGAGCGTCGGTCTAATGCTTCCATTTTGCCCTTGATATTCCTTATATTCATACATGAGGGTTTTTTGCATTACTTTGTCCTTGTGTCTTCTCCTTCTTTGTGTCTTGCGTAGCCTGATGCGTGTCTCTATGGGGCTCTGGCCAGAAATTAGTGTTTTAATGAACTATCTTCTTTTTTTACTTCCTTCGTCTTCTCTGTAAAAATATATTAAACTATATTCTTTCCAAACTTCCTATTTTGTAAGGACACAAAAGCAGAAAAAAAGAATACACATGCATACTTTGCTTCTAAGGAGCAATTCATAATCCATGAAGAAAACAGACACTTACACTAGCAATCAATGTTTAACAATGCAGAAAAAAATCTTAGAAATTTATTAGAATTCTAGGGTGCAATGCAATGAATGTGATGATCTATATACACAATTAAATAACATGAACAATGCATTATGAGTATCATACGATGCTAATGAAAGAATCATAAATGGAATAGTATCTAGAAAGCATGAATCAAAAAGACAAAGACGAGTTAAAAATATTAAGAAACCATTGAATCACTTGTCCTCCTTTGGAATGTGCATGGATGTAAAATTTGTTGTTTATGTTGGCCAGATACTCCTCATCATGCTATGATGACATGCTAAAACCACCTTTCTCAATGAAATCATTGGCCTTCGGCCATTTTAGTTGGATTGTGTTGGCAATGGTAAGGGTTGTCCTCATTACATGAAGGTCATCTTTAGCTTCAACCAACTTTACTATTTGGCCTTCAAACCATCCCTATCCCATTTTTACATTTACCTTTAATGGACCTTCAGGCATCCTAGTAGATGCTAGGCATCCTACTCTTGCTTGTGTGGGATTCAAGAGATCCCATAGGTACTATGCCCTTAACATTGTACTTTCCACTAATTCAAACTATGAAAGAGGAGTAGATCGAAAAATTGAACTTTCTTTGAAAGAGGAGTAGTTCAAAAGATCGAACTTTCTTAAGAAAAAAAACTATTTAATGACTTAGAAGCAAGATAAAGAGAGAAAAAACTATGAACGTAAAAATTCACTCTATGATAATTTTATTTTCTTTAGACATCGCTCAAAAGAGCATATAAACATCACTCCAGCATATATATACATGATATGAGACACTTCATAACATATATGAGAATATATATTTTCTAATTTTAAGGCTCAATTTTAAGGTTGACACTCCAATAATAAATTATCATGTGAAAATTTATATTGACAAAGTCCCAAAATTTTTGGAGTGCCACATCACGGACCTTGTTGTGGTTCGGTTTTTGTGGTTCACATCAGGTGAAATTTTTGACATAGTTTGAATTAATGGAAAGAACAACTATACAAGAGAAGGTGGTTAAAGTATCCATGGGACCCCATATATTCCACAAAGCAAGGGTTAGACATATCAAAGTGTCTGTGTTGATCGGATCCCACAGATGCATGCATGTAGAGGATAGTAAAAAGATGAAATCTCACAAAATTACTCAAAGAATAGAAAGAGACAAGAGACTTGACACCAGATTGGATGCAATCTCCCCCCACATACTTTGATGGATGAGCCTATCAGAGCATGTGTATTTATCGGTATTTTTCATTATGTTCTGAATAGAAGATACATGAGGGCGATGCTTCGAAAAGCATGAATTACAAAAATTTGCTTTATTTACGAAATCATCTCTTTTTAAATAATGTACTATTTTTACAAAAATGTAGCTTTCTAAAATGATCTATTATTTTTACAAAAATTAACTAAAATGTTATCTTCTAAATATTGTTCTAAATATTGTTCTAAATATCTTCAAAAATATCGGAATAAGCCCACATGCATTCACACCCTCCTGAATCCTCACCTTCTAAATCAAAACACAAATCAAATTAGAACCCTTGAGACATTAAAATCCATATAACATTCCATTATTCCATATTAAGTATAACATGCCTCACAATTGACAAGCAACTGACCTCATTTGATAAAAATAAAATAGACATGGATGGCCAGTCACATGTCCCATCACTGAACAATCATACGCATGTTCCATGTAAAAACACATGCATGGAATTGGAAAAATTGAATTTAATGTGACTGTGAATGACGTGCAGAAATCAAATGATCATAATGTGGAGTTAGTGATGTCTTATGAATCCATTGAGATTCTTCAAGTGAGTGATTTTTATATTTAACTAAATATCTATGATATTGATTACCTATACGTGTACTAGTAACATCATAATTAAGTATTCCCTTTGGAATTAAAATTTCATCATCCTCTTCTAACAAAGGAGGATCATCTAAAATAGGAGTGATTGTTAAAGTTCCTTTAAACAATTTTAATAAACTGATACGAAAAGAATTATGTATATTCTAATGAGAAGGTATGTCTAATCTAAAATCATTTTCATTAATTTTTTGAATAATACAAAAAGGTCCACAATAATGTGGTGCAAGTTTAACCTTAGGATGTTGTGAAATATTTTTCAAATGTCTTTTAATTATTTGTAACCATGCAAAGTCATTTTCATTAAACTGTTTAACTACTCGTTTCTTATTAACATTATACATGTAACATTCTCAACTCTTTTTAATGTGCTCATGGACCTCATGAAGGCTAGAAATATGATCTTGTGCAAAAGAATCATCCATAGGTATATCAGTGAGTGAGAGTCATGGAGTGGGAAGCTTTTTATCATACACAATTTCATACAACACATGTCAAGTAGTGGTATAGTGGTATCTGGTGTGTTATTATATGCAAATTGTAGTAAAGGAAGTCTCTCATCCCAATTACTTGGATTATCTAAAGAATAATAATGTAATAAATCTAAAATAGTACTATTCATAGCTTCACTTTGCCCATTACTTTTAGTCTAGGCAGAATAGGGCCATTATGCGTGTTGCAGATCAAGCTTTCGTGGCTAGTCAGAAGGGCAAAGGTAAATGGAGCTCTTCTGTTAGTAATACAAAATAATTTTGCACAATCAAAGAAGGAAGACATAGAAGAGAAGAAAACAAAAAAGTAGAAATTGTTTTGCAAATACTGTAAAGGAAATTATTTCGAACAAGCTTTCCAACAAAACAAAAATCACAGCAAACGGATTTCGTATGAGAAAGTTATGTCAATTCAGGGTTTTGGGGCTAAAACAGGATTTAAAACAGGTTAACAGGCAGACAGGACTTCTCGAAATGCTTTGAGTGCCGGTCTCACAAAGCTCTACTAGCCCTTAAAAGCTCCCCACAAATTGCCAAAATTAGACCACTATTTTTACCCTAAAAAATTGGCCGAATCTGCCCGTCAATCGCGATCGAAAGCTCTGTCAATCGCGATTGATATGTCAGTCGTGATCGACGTGTCGATCGTGATTGACTGGTCTATCGTGGCTGTCAGTCGCGATTGACACGTGGCCCGGATTTTCAGTCGATCATGATCAAAGGGTCGTTGACTCTCTTGGTCGCGATTGATGGGTCGATCGCGATTGATAGGTCCATCGCGAGGCTCTGTCGGTCGTGGTCAACCAATCGTTGACTGGGTCGGTCGCGATTGACAGGTCTGTCGTGGCTGTCAGTCGTGATTGACTAGTCGATCGCGATTGATGGCTTGATCGCAATTGACACGTATCACGCGTAGATTCAGTCAGTCGTGGTCAGTCGGTCGTTGACTCTGTCGGTCGCGATTGATGGGTCGATCGCGATTGACAGGTCGGTCGGCAAGTGTCCGTCGTGGTTTGTCAATCGCGATTGACAGGTCGATCACGATTGACAGAAAACTAAGGAATTTTAAAATTTCAAGCACATATTCATGAAGCTCTAGGCCTATACATCACATTTATGCACTTAGTTTTGCAAGAAGGTCAATATTTTTGTCGGTCGCGATTGACAGAGGTCAACGCCTCGGGACCTGCATAGTCAAATTTTTTACCTGTTGAAGCATGTGTAGCTGCTGGCGATGTTGGTTCGTGCAGAAAATCTCAAAAAACACAGAAAAGCACAAGCACACAAACGCTCTCTCGCTCTCTCACACAAATAAAATGAGGGAAATGGTATGGGTGGGGTGATATGATCAAAAACTGAAATTTCTCGCGATGATGGAGATGGATGTGGGAGATGGTGAGGATGATGATGGTGATGAGAAAAACAAAAGAAAATAGATAAAAGTAAAGAAAATACCTATGACTCCAACGCCTCAACTCTATGTCTTACCATCACACGCTGGTCCTCAAAGCTCGATCCCCAACAACGGCACCAAAATTTGGTGTAGCTCAATGATGAGTAGCACCTCCTTTAATGTCAATCCGGGAAGACATGAGGATGGTATGATGACCTCGAGCAAGTGAAGGCACAAGTGCGTGAGTGAGAAGCACACAAACATGCACACACATACACACACGCGCGCACACACGGCAAGACAAAGAGAAAGACAATGGAGTTCTTTTAGATTACTTCCAAAATGCTCATACAAGTTCAAGTCTATTACAAGCTAACCTCAAAAATGAGCTCTCTAGCTCTATTTATAGTTTTTGACTAGGTTTTGGCCTTGTCCAGACCTAGTGTCCGGCCTAGTTAAAAATTAGGTTCTCTGCCCTATTTGGAGGTTCAAACGGAGTCTAAAAAATGTGAAAACTAATAGGTAGGTACTTCTAAAGCTCCTCAAGCTCAAGGACTCCTTGGCTTGCACAAAATGGAGCTACACAAATATGAAATGGTATTTACAATGATTTTTAGTGATGAAATTCACTATTTTTGTAGGGATTTCTTCTAACATTTTGACATACATTTCCTGGAGCGCCCTACTTGCTCCTTCTTCTTGTGTGCCCAACTCTTTGATGCATGAAAAATTTAAATGGCCTACTTGCCAGATCTTCGTTGACTACTGTGTCTGCTTATGCTTTATCTTCGCTCTGACTCCCTTCGTAGGCTTCCTTGTCTTTTGAGTCCTTCAGTTCCTTGACTACTGCCAACAGAAAAATTTACAGCCCAAACTCTAGCCAACAATACCGAGTGTCTATCAAATTTGTTCTTTAGAGCCAAGAAACGTGCATAAACTTGTAGTGAAAGCTCCCATCACAACTGAAACCCTTCCAGGAAACGTGTAAGAAGACTTAAGACCTGAAAATTCATTGATAAAGCTGAAAACGTGTAAGAATCCAATCTGGTGGGTTGGGGCTAAAGTTGGACCATAGTTCTCTCAAAGTCCAGTCTTTAGAGCATCCTCCGTAATGCTCGCATTTGGTATGTGTTTCCTCAAATTTTCACATTATGCACCTAAGCTCACAATGCCTTAAGGATTTGTGATAAAAGAAACTAAATTTCAATCATCAAGCAAACGCATATAGTGATGGCATTGATACACACATTAAATTATCAATACGAGATTCTAACCCAATCAAGTGTATGAAGACATGTGAGTAAATGATGGTTAATGTATGAAAGGTTCAAGTAGTGCATGCAAATAGGGAACACCCACCTCACACAACACCTCTTACATAGCGGTGTGTATGACAATACTTGGTGTAGTTACAAACACAAATCGAGTGATATCTCTTAGCTTCGATACCTGAGTATAGTCAAAATATTGGGTTCCTTTTGAAGCTCTTGAAGAGACGCATCCAATGGTAGTATTTTTAGCTCGATCGGACCTTTGTGCTTCAAGCTATGGCCGAGAAAATAGAGTGGCGGGAAACACTAACTCTCACTAATAAACTTCCTATGCTTCAGACACACACCTTAATAGCAAAAAGTGATGAGGAAGGGGTAGAAACCACGTATAGACAGACATTCCATGCCTCAAACACACTTACAAGCTCATGAATACGAAGATACATAGGTAAGAAGAAGCAGACTCAAAAATTATGCAAGTTAGCTCTTCAAAATGGCAAAAGTCTTTACAAAAGATTCACAAGTGACTTATATACATGTGCCCCCAATTCGGTCCTTTCACATATAACACTAGGACTTTCTATGAAACTGACTAAACTTCTACTATAATGCAAGGGTATTGTTACATTCTTCAAGGATCATGCATCTAGAGAATTCCTCTATAGCATTTACAATGTTTCTCATGGTTTTATAATGGATTTTGGGAAAAGAAAATTATCCATTTCTTTGAAAATTTTAGGGCCCTTTTTCCTTCACTTCTTTCTTCTACTTCCTAATCTCCAGTCCTTTGCAACACTCTCCCCCTCTTAATTTGTGTCATCCCTTGACAAGCTTCTACGAGTTTTCCTAACACATAGCTGGAGGGTTTTCTTGATACAAAACTGGTGGTTAGAGATGGACCAATTGTCTCACCTCTTTTCCACTCATCCTTCTTTGATTTGATGTTGTAATTTTCTTCTGTATATTTCTTTTAACCTCACACTATGGGTGGTAGAGGAAGACTTCAAGAATCAGAGGCTATTTGTCACCTTGTTCGAGCATCGGTCTAATGCTTCCGTTTTGCCCTTGATATTCCTTATATTCATACATGAGGGCTTTTTGCATTCTTTGGCCTAGTGTCTTCTCCTTCTTTGTGTCTTGCGTAGCTTCATGCGTGTCTCTATGGGGCTCAGGGCAGAAAGTAGTGTTTTAATGAACTATCTTCTTTTTTGACTTCCTTCGTCTTCTCTTTTTACTTGTTTCTCCCTTCACACGATGCTCACAATGTCTTAGGGATCTGTGACAAAAGAAACTAAATCTCAATCATCAAGCAAATGCATATAGTGATGGCACTGATGCACACCTTAAATTGTCAATCTGAGAGTCTAACCCAATCAAATATATGAAGACATGTGCATAAATGATGGTTAACATATGAAAAGGTCAAGTAATGCATACAAATAGGGAACATCCACCTCACATGACACCTCTTACACAACTATGTGTATTGTGCTACTTCGTGTAATAACAGATACAAATCGAACGATATCTCTCAGCTTTGATATCCGAATATAGTCAATACAGCCTCATTTTGAAGCCCTCAAAGAGATGCATCCAATGGTCAAATTTTGATCTCGATTGGACTTGTGTGCTTCAAGCTATGGCCAAAAAATAGAGTGGTGAGAGGTAGCAACTCTCACTTCTAGACTTCCTATGCTTCACACACACTAAAACAAAAGAAAAGAGATCAAGAAGGGGTAGACAACATCTCTAGACACACATTCGATGTTGTAAGGACACACAAAAGTTCACAAAGAAGAAGGTATAGATGCAAGAAGAAGCAAATTCGAAAATTGTGCAAGTTAGCTCTTCAAGATGGAAGAAGTCTTTACCAAAGATTCACAAGTGACTTACATACATGTGCCTTAAACGTGTTCCTTTCACATAAAAGACTGAAGCTTTCTATGAAACTCAATAAAATCCTACTATAATACAAGGGTATTGTTACATTCTTCAGAGATCATGCACCTTGAGGACTCCTCTAGAGCATTTACAATGCTTATCACAATTTTACAACGGATTTTGGGAAAAGAAAATTATCCATCTCTTTGAAATTTTTAGAGCCCCTTTTCCTTCACTTCTTTCTTTTGCTTCCTTGTCTCCAGTCCTCTACATCACCACTGTATTCTATCTTCATCTATCTGATGTTGGATCCCCATCATAGTCCTTATTATCTTTGGTCAACCTTTGACCTCATGTGAATGTAATTGTCAAGTTACCACAATGTTATTCTATACTTGGACTTAGCAAGAGTTTCTATTGTGGCTTCACGAGAGGTGTGACATTGCACCTCTCTAACATTTACCATTACACCACGGATCCTTGACTTCAACAATACTTAAAAGAAAAAAGCAAAAATATATTAAACTATATTCTTTCCAAACTTCCTATTCGGTAAGGACACAAAAGCAGAAAAAAAGAATACACATGCATACTTTGCTTCTAAGGAGCAATTCATAATTCATGAAGAAAACAGATACTTACACTAGCAATCAATGTTTAACAATGCAGAAAAAAATCTTAGAAATTTATTAGAATTCAAGGGTGCAATGCAATGAATGTGATGATCTATATACACAATTAAATAACATGAACAATTCATTATGAGTATCATAGGATGCTAATGAAAGAATCATAAATGGAATAGTATCTAGAAAGCATGAATCAAAAAGACAAAGACAAGTTAAAAATATTAAGAAACCATTGAATCACTTGTCCTCCTTTGGAATGTGCATGGATGTAAAATTTGTTGTTTATGTTGGCCAGATACTCCTCATCATGCTATGATGACATGCTAAAACCACCTTTCTCAATGAAATCATTGGCCTTCGGCCATTTTAGTTGGATTGTGTTGGCAATGGTAAGGGTTGTCCTCATTACATGAAGGTCATCTTTAGCTTCAACCAACTTTACTATTTGGCCTTCTAACCATCCCTATCCCATTTTTACCTTTACCTTTAATGGACCTTCAGGCATTCTAGTAGATGCTAGGCATCCTACTCTTGCTTGTGTGGGATTCAAGAGATCCCATAGGTACTATGCCCTTAACATTGTACTTTCCACTAATTCAAACAATGAAAGAGGAGTAGATCGAAAAATTGAACTTTCTTTGAAAGAGGAGTAGTTCAAAAGATCGAACTTTCTTAAGAAAAAAAACTATTTAATGACTTAGAAGCAAGATAAAGAGAGAAAAAACTATGAACGTAAAAATTCACTCTATGATAATTTTATTTTCTTTAGACATCGCTCAAAAGTGCATATAAACATCACTCCAGCATATATATACATGATATGAGAATATACACTTCATAACATATATGAGAATATATATTTTTTAATTTTAAGGCTCAATTTTAAGGTTGACACTCCAATAATAAATTATCATGTGAAAATTTTGATTGACAAAGTCCCAAAATTTTGGAGTGCCACATCACGGACCTTGTTGTGGTTCGGTTTTTGTGGTTCACATCAGTTGAAATTTTTGACATAGTTTGAATTAATGGAAAGAACAACTATACAAGTGAAGGTGGTTAAAGTATCCATGGGACCCCATATATTCCACAAAGCAAGGGTTAGACATATCAAATTGTTTGTGTTGATCGGATCCCACAGATGCATGCATGTAGAGGATAGTAAAAAGATGAAATCTCACAAAATTACTCAAAGAATAGAAAGAGACAAGAGACTTGACACCAGATTGGATGCAATCTCCCCCCACATACTTTGATGGACGAGCCTATCAGAGCATGTGTATTTATCGGTATTTATCATTATGTTCTGAATAGAAGATACATGAGGGCGATGCTTCGAAAAGCATGAATTACAAAAATTTGCTTTATTTATGAAATCATCACTTTTTAAATAATCTACTATTTTTACAAAAATGTCGCTTTCTAAAATGATCTATTATTTTTACAAAAATTAACTAAAATATTATCTTCTAAATATTGTTCTAAATATCTTCAAAAATATCGGAATAAGCCCACATGCATTCACACCCTCCTGAATCTTCACCTTCTAAATCAAAACACAAATCAAATTAGAACCCTTGAGACATTAAAATCCATATAACATTCCATTATTCCATATTAAGTATAACATGCCTCACAATTGACAAGCAACTTACCTCATTTGATAAGAATAAAATAGACATGGATGGCCAGTCACATGTCCCATCACTGAACAATCATACGCATGTTCCATGTAAAAACACATGCATGGAATTGGAAAAATGGAATTTAATGTGACTGTGAATGACGTGCAAAAATCAAATGATCATAATGTGGAGTTAGTGATGTCTTATGAATCCATTGAGATTCTTCAAGTGAGTGATTTTTATATTTAACTAAATATCTATGATATTGATTACTTATACGTGTACTAGTAACATCATAATTAAGTATTCCCTTTGGAATTAAAATTTCATCATCCTCTTCTAACAAAGGAGGATCATCTAAAATAGCAGTGATTGTTAAGGTTCCTTTAAACAATTTTAATAAACTGATACGAAAAGAATTATGTATATTCTAATGAGAAGGTATGTCTAATCTAAAAGCATTTTCATTAATTTTTTGAATAATACAAAAAGGTCCACAATTATGTGGTGCAAGTTTAACCTTAGGATGTTGTGAAATATTTTTCAAATGTCTTTTATTTATTTGTAACCATGCAAAGTCATTTTCATTAAACTGTTTAACTACTCGTTTCTTATTAACATTATACATGTAACATTCTCAACTCTTTTTAATGTGCTCATGGACCTCATGAAGGCTAGAAATATGATCTTGTGCAAAAGAATCATCCATAGGTATATCAGTGATTGAGAGTCATGGAGTGGGAAGCTTTTTATCATACACAATTTCATACAACACATGTCAAGTAGTGGTATCTTGTGTGTTATTATATGCAAATTGTAGTAAAGGAAGTCTCTCATCCCAATTACTTGGATTATCTAAAGAATAATAATGTAATAAATCTAAAATAGTACTATTCATAGCTTCACTTTGCCCATTACTTTCAGTCTAGGCAGAATAGGTCCATTATGCGTGTTGCAGATCAAGCTTTCGTGGCTAGTCAGAAGGGCAAAGGTAAATGGAGCTCTTCCATTAGTAATAAAAAATATGCTAATTTTGCACAATCAAAGAAGGAATACATAGAAGAGAAGAAAACAAAAAAGTAGAAATTGTTTTGCAAATACTGTAAAGGAAATGATTTCCAACAAGCTTTCCAACAAAACAAAAATCATAGCAAACGGATTTGTATGAGAAAGTTATGTCAATTCAGGGTTTTCGAGCTAAAACAGGATTTAAAACAGGTTAACAGGTAGACAGGACTTCTCGAAATGCTTTGGGTGCCGGCCTCACAAAGCTCTACTAGCCCTTAAAAGCTCCCCACAAATTGCCAAAATTAGACCACTATTTTTACCCTAAAAAATTGGCCGAATCTGCCTGTCAATCGCGATCGAAAGCTTTGTGAATCGCGATTGATATGTCAGTCGCGATCGACGTGTCGATCGTGATTGACTGGTCCGTCGTGGCTGTCAATCGTGATTGATGGGTCAATCGTGATTGACACGTGGCCCGGATTTTCAGTCGATCATGGTCAAAGGATCGTTGACTCTGTCGGTCGCGATTGATGGGTCGATCGCGATTGACAGGTCCGTCGCGAGGGTCTGTCGGTGGTGTCAAGCAATCGTTGACTGGGTCGGTCGCAATTGACAGGTCTGTCGTGGCTATCAGTCGCGATTGACTGTTCAATCGCGATTGATGGCTCGATCGCAATTTACACGTATCACGCGTAGATTTAGTCAGTCGTGGTCACTCGGTCGTTGACTCTGTCGGTCGCGATTGATGGGTCGATCGCGATTGACAGGTCGATCGGCAAGTGTCCGTCGTGGTTTGTCGATCGCGATTGACAGGTCGATCGCGATTGACAGAAAACTAAGGAATTTTAAAATTTCAAGCACATATTCATGAAGCTCTAGGACTATACATCACATTTATGCACTTAGTTTTGCAAGAAGGTCAATTTTTTTGTCGGTCCCGATTGATAGAGGTCAACGCCTCGGGACCTGCACAGTCAAATTTTTTACCTGCTGAAGCTGGTGCAGCTACTGGGGATGTTGCTTCCTGCAGAAAATCTCAAAAAACACAGAAAAGCACAAGCACACAAACTCTCTCTCGCTCTCTCACACAGATGAAATGAGGGAAATGGTATGGGTGGGGTGATATGATCAAAAACAAAAATCTTTCGCGATCATGGAGATGGATGTGGGAGATGGTGAGGATGATGATGGTGATGAGAAAAACAAAAGAAAATAGATAAAAGTAAAGAAAATACCTATGACTCCAACGCCTCAACTCTACGTCTTACCATCACACGCTGGTCCTCAAAGCTCGATCCCCGGCAACGGCGCCAAAATTTGGTGTAGCTCAATGATGAGTAGCACCTCCTTTAATGTCAATCTGGGAAGACATGAGGATGGTATGATGACCTCAAGCAACTGAAGGCACAAGTGCGTGAGTGAGAAGCACACAAACATGCACACACATACACACACACGCGCACACACGGCAAGACAAAGAGAAAGACAATGGAGTTCTTTTAGATTACTTCCAAAATGCTCATACAAGTTCAATTCTATTACAAGCTAACCTCAAAAATTAGCTCTCTAGCTCTATTAGGTTTTGGCCTTGTCCAGACCTAGTGTCCGGCCTAGTTAAAAAGCAGGTTCTCTACCCTATTTGGACGTTCAAACGGAGTCCCTTCGTAGGCTTCCTTGTCTTGTGAGTCCTTCAGTTCCTTGACTACTGCCAACATAAAAATTTACAGCCCAAACTCTAGTCAACAATACCAAGTGTCTATCAAATTTGTTCTTTAGAGCCAAGAAACGTGCATAAACTTGTAGTAATAGCTCCCATCACAATTGAAACCCTTCCAGGAAACGTGTAAGAAGACTTAAGAGCTGAAAATTCATTGATAAAGCTGAATAAAAACTATCAAGGAGACACAATCTCAAGTGCCTCTAGCTCCAAGTTTAATTTCGGACCAATCTTTCCACCTTTTAGTCGAAATTGTTCCAAAACTAGAAAATCAGTTTCTATTTTTCTGAATTTCACACCCAAATAAGCTCTCAAAAAATGATGCAGAGAGTCCAAGAAGACACTTTGAAGGCTCTAAGACAATGTTAACCTTAAATATCTTCACTCCTGAAATCACCAAGCAACTAGGGCTTTGTGGTAGGGAAACCTATCAGTTAAGTGAGCTTTGGGGGAGAACACCATTGGAATGGGTTACCTCGTAGGAAGTTCTAGTACTTTGGCTTCCTTGATTATTGAATTCCTTCCTTGCATGCAATCAATGGTGCCAAGGGTGACCTCAATGACCCGGATGACAAGGTATGCCAAGTGATGGGAATTGATCGTGTTTGCTTCGCTCGCACACCAATGAAAACATTTTACTGTGAACTGCTCTAATAGCGGTGAAGTGGTGTGATGGGGATGCATCACAATGGATTCCCCTTTATGAGAGCTTCACAATGATACTCTCACAATAGAAAACTAAATTCTAGACGACATGTACAATACTCTACACAAACTGTAGAATACATTGAAACTACATCGTACATAGAGACCCCAAACTCATATTTCTTAGGTTTCACAAATGTAGTCAAACTTACAATCTATGGCTAACCGGACCACTATATGTTTTATTAATGAGCATATACAAAAGTCTTCAATGGCCATTTCTCCTTTCGCATAGACACTAACAATGATAGTCATAGTAAATGCACTGGCACAATGGATTCACTAGTTCACTAATTATGTTAGTCAGCAGCATAGGAGACATAAGATACCCTTCTCTTTATCTAGAACTATAGAGTCCATGTCACATTATCATAAATGTGTTTTTAGAGTACTCTACTGTACAAATGACTTGTTTCAATCTTCCTCAATTGAACTTAGGGAGAATGATGACTTGTCTAATGTCCAATCTGGTGGGTTGGGACTAAAGTTGGACCATAGTTCTTTCAAAGTCGAGTCTTTAGAGCATCCTCCGTAATGCTCGCATTTGGTATGTGTTTCCTCAAATTTGCACATTATGCACCTAAGCTCACAATGCCTTAAGGATTTGTGATAAAAGAAACTAAATTTCAATCATCAAGCAAACGGACTCCCTTCGTAGGCTTCCTTGTCTTGTGAGTCCTTCAGTTCCTTGACTACTGCCAACAGAAAAATTTGCAGCCCAAACTCTAGCCAACAATACCAGGTGTATATCAAATTTGTTCTTTAGAGCCAAGAAACGTGCATAACCTTGTAGTGATAGCTCCCATCACAATTGAAACCCTTCCTAGAAACGTGTAAGAAGACTTAAGAGCTGAAAATTCATTGATAAAGCTGAATAAAAACTATCAAGGAGACACAATCTCAAGTGCCTCTAGCTCCAAGTTTAATTTCGGACCAATCTTTCCACCTTTTAGTCAAAATTGTTCCAAAACTAGAAAATCAGTTTCTATTTTTCTGAATTTCACACCCAAATAAGCTCTCAAAAAATGATGCAGAGAGTCCAAGAAGACACTTTGAAGGCTCTAAGACAATGTTAACCTTAAATATCTTCACTCCTGAAATCACCCAGCAACTAGGGCTTTGTGGTAGGGAAACCTATCAGTTAAGTGAGCTTTGGGGGAGAACACCATTGGAATGGGTTACCTCGTAGGAAGTTCTAGTACTTTGGCTTCCTTGATTATTGAATTCCTTCCTTGCATGCAATCAATGGTGCCAAGGGTGACCTCAATGACCCGGATGACAAGGTATGCCAAGTGATGGGAATTGATCGTGTTTGCTTCGCTCGCACACCAATGAAAACCTTTTACTGTGAATTGCTCTAATAGCGGTGAAGTGGTGTGATGGGGATGCATCACAATGGATTCCCCTTTATGAGAGCTTCACAATGATACTCTCACAATAGAAAACTAAATTCTAGACGACATGTACAATACTCTACACAAACTGTAGAATACATTGAAACTACATCGTACATAGAGACCCCGAACTCATATTTCTTAGGTTTCACAAATGTAGTCAAACTTACAATCTATGGCTAACCGGACCACTATATGTTTTATTAATGAGCATATACAAAAGTCTTCAATGACCATTTCTCCTTTCGCATAGACACTAACAATGATAGTCATAGTAAATGCACTGGCACAATGGATTCACTAGTTCACTAATTATGTTAGTCAGCAGCATAGGAGACATAAGATACCCTTCTCTTTATCTAGAACTATAGAGTCCATGTCACATTATCATAAATGTGTTTTAGAGTACTCTACTGTACAAATGACTTGTTTCAATCTTCCTCAATTGAACTTAGGGAGAATGATGACTTGTCCAATGTCCAATCTGGTGGGTTGGGACTAAAGTTGGACCATAGTTCTTTCAAAGTCGAGTCTTTAGAGCATCCTCCGTAATGCTCGCATTTGGTATGTGTTTCCTCAAATTTGCACATTATGCACCTAAGCTCACAATGCCTTAAGGATTTGTGATAAAAGAAACTAAATTTCAATCATCAAGCAAACGCATATAGTGATGGCATTGATACACACATTAAATTATCAATACGAGATTCTAACCCAATCAAGTGCATGAAGACATGTGCGTAAATGATGGTTAATGTATGAAAGGTTCAATTAGTGCATGCAAATAGGGAACACCCACCTCACACAACACCTCTTACATAGTGGTGTGTATGACAATACTTGGTGTAGTTACAAACACAAATCGAGTGATATCTCTTAGCTTCGATACCTAAGTATAATCAAAATATTGGGTTCCTTTTGAAGCTCTTGAAGAGACGCATCCAATGGTAGTATTTTTAGCTCGAGCAGACCTTTGTGCTTCAAGCTATGGCCGAAAAAATAGAGTGGCGGGAAACACTAACTCTCACTAATAAACTTCCTATGCTTCAGACACACACCTTAATAGCAAAAAGAGATGGGGAAGGGGTAGAAAACATGTATAGACAGACATTCCATGCCTCAAACACACTTACAAGCTCATGAATACGAAGATACATAGGCAAGAAGAAGCAAACTCAAAAAATATGCAAGTTAGCTCTTCAAAATGGCAAAAGTCTTTACAAAAGATTCACAAGTGACTTATATACATGTGCCCCCCATTCGGTCCTTTCACATATAACACTAGGAGTTTCTATGAAACTGACTAAACTTCTACTATAATGCAAGGGTATTGTTACATTCTTCAAGGATCATGCATCTAGAGAATTCCTCTACAGCATTTACAATGTTTCTCATGGTTTTATAATGGATTTTTAGAAAAGAAAATTATCCATTTCTTTGAAAATTTCAGGGCCCTTTTTCCTTCACTTCTTTCTTCTACTTCCTAATCTCCAGTCCTTTGCAACACTCTCCCCCTCTTAATTTGTGTCATCCCTTGACAAGCTTCTACGAGTTTTCCTAACACATAGCTGGAGGGTTTTCTTGATACAAAACTGGTGGTTAGAGATGGACCAATTGTCTCACCTCTTTTCCACTCATCCTTCTTTGATTTGATGTTGTAATTTTCTTCTGTATATTTCTTTTAACCTCACACCATGGGTGGTAGAGGAAGACTTCAAGAATCAGAGGCTATTTGTCACCTTGTTCGAGCGTCGGTCTAATGCTTCCGTTTTGTCCTTGATATTCCTTATATTCATACATGAGGGTTTTTTGCATTCTTTGGCCTTGTGTCTTCTCCTTCTTTGTGTCTTGCGTAGCCTGATGCGTGTCTCTATGGGGCTCTGGGCAGAAAGTAGTGTTTTAATGAACTATCTTCTTTTTTGACTTCCTTCGTCTTCTCTTTTTACTTGTTTCTCCCTTCACACGATGCTCACAATGTCTTAGGGATCTGTGACAAAAGAAACTAAATCTCAATCATCAAGCAAATGCATATAGTGATGGCACTGATGCACACCTTAAATTGTCAATCTGAGAGTCTAACCCAATCAAGTATATGAAGACATGTGCATAAATGATGGTTAACATATGAAAAGGTCAAGTAATGCATACAAATAGGGAACATCCACCTCACATGGAACCTCTTACACAACTATGTGTATTGTGCTACTTCGTGTAATAATAGATACAAATCGAGCGATATCTCTCAGCTTTGATATCCGAATATAGTCAATACAGCCTCATTTTGAAGCCCTCAAAGAGATGCATCCAATGGTCAAATTTTGAGCTCGATTGGACTTGTGTGCTTCAAGGTATGGCCAAAAAATAGAGTGGTGGGAGGCACCAACTCTCACTTCTAGACTTCCTATGCTTCACACACACTAAAACAAAAAAAAAGAGATCAAGAAGGGGTAGACAACATCTCTAGACACAGATTCCATGTTGTAAGGACACACACAAGTTCACAAAGAAGAAGGTATAGATGCAAGAAGAAGCAAATTCGAAAATTGTGCAAGTTAGCTCTTCAAGATGGAAGAAGTCTTTACCAAAGATTCACAAGTGACTTACATACATGTGTCTTAAACGTGTTCCTTTCACATAAAAGACTGAAACTTTCTATGAAACTCAATAAAATCCTACTATAATACAAGGGTATTTTTACATTCTTCAGGGATCATGCACCTTGAGGACTCCTCTAGAGCATTTACAATGCTTATCACAATTTTACAACGGATTTTGGGAAAAGAAAATTATCCATCTCTTTGAAATTTTTAGAGTCCTTTTTCCTTCACTTCTTTCTTTTGCTTCCTTGTCTCTAGTCCTCTACATCACCACTGTATTCTATCTTCATCTATCTGATGTTGGATCCCCATCATAGTCCTTATTATCTTTGGTCAACCTTTGACCTCATGTGAATGTAATTGTCAAGTTACCACAATGTTATTCTATACTTGGACTTAGCAAGAGTTTCTATTGGGCTTCACGAGAGGTGTGACATTGCACCTCTCTAACATTTACCATTACACCACGGATCCTTTACTTCAACAATACTTAAAAGAAAAAAGAAAAAATATATTAAACTATATTCTTTCCAAATTTCCTATTCTGTAAGGACACAAAAGCAGAAAAAAAGAATACACATGCATACTTTGCTTCTAAGGAGCAATTCATAATCCATGAAGAAAATAGACACTTACACTAGTAATCAATGTTTAACAATGCAGAGAAAAATCTTAGAAATTTATTAGAATTCAAGGGTGCAATGCAATGAATGTGATGATCTATATACACAATTAAATAACATGAACAATTCATTATGAGTATCATAGGATGCTAATGAAAGAATCATAAATGGAATAGTATCTAGAAAGCATGAATCAAAAAGACAAAGACAAGTTAAAAATATTAAGAAACCATTGAAACACTTGTCCTCCTTTGGAATGTGCATGGATTTAAAATTTGTTGTTTATGTTGGCCAGATACTCCTCATCATGTTATGATGACATGCTAAAACCACCTTTCTCAATGAAATCATTGGCCTTCGGCCATTTTAGTTGGATTTTGTTGGCAATGGTAAGGGTTGTCCTCATTACATGAAGGTCATCTTTAGCTTCAACCAACTTTACTACTTGGCCTTCAAACCATTCCTATCCCATTTTTACCTTTACCTTTAATGGACCTTCAGGCATCCTAGTAGATGCTAGGCATCCTACTCTTGCTTGTGTGGGATTCAAGAGATCCCATAGGTACTATGCCCTTAACATTGTACTTTCCACTAATTCAAACTATGAAAGAGGAGTAGATCGAAAAATTGAACTTTCTTTGAAAGAGGAGTAGTTCAAAAGATCGAACTTTCTTAAGGAAAAAAATTATTTAATGACTTAGAAGAAAGATAAAGAGAGAAAAAACTATGAACGTAAAAATTCACTCTATGATAATTTTATTTTCTTTAGACATCGCTCAAAAGTGCATATAAACATCACTCCAGCATATATATACATGATATGAGAATATACACTTTGTAACATATATGAGAATATATATTTTTTAATTTTAAGGCTCAATTTTAAGGTTGACACTCCAATAATAAATTATCATGTGAAATTTTGATTGACAAAGTCCCAAAATTTTTGGAGTGCCACATCACGGACCTTGTTGTGGTTCGGTTTTTGTGGTTCACATCGGGTGAAATTTCTGACATAGTTTGAATTAATGGAAAGAACAACTATACAAGTGAAGGTGGTTAAAGTATCCATGGGACCCTGTTAAATGTTACACAGTTACGCTGTGTTAATAACTAGCCGAAATCGTTACCGAACAAATTTAAACGTAAAATAGTGATTCACCATAAACTGTATTAAACTTTCTATTACCGAAAGACGTTATCAAACCAACTGGGTTCTTGGGAGTGGTAGGGGTCTGTTAGACAAAGGCCCTATACTCTTTTCCCAATTCTTAATCACAACATCAAAACACTAATACACGTCTTAGCTTATTTACTTGCGGTAACTAGACAATATTGGGTCTCTTTACGCCTGCAAATCGAACTTCTTCAGACTATTCTGCTATTGGAACAGAGCGGTAGTCCATTCTACAGATTCGCTATTATACCGTAAATCAACCAAAGTGAAAACTATAGCTGACAGATTCATTCGTCATCATACTTGCCAGTGATCTCAAAAGTCCACATTACCGAAGATACTAGTTTGTACTCATATTCGAGGTCATAGTTATTACATCGAATGCAATGAGTCTGATAGAAACACACAGAACATACTCCGACAGGGAAACAGATTACTTATTCGATTCACATAGCCAGATAAGTTACTTAAACTGACTCAGGGTACTTCAATAACTGAAGAATACGCAGTAATACAACACGATAACAGTACTCAGGCACACAATGTGTTATTGAATCACACGTTACGGTGAATTTCAATGCGAGCATACGATACAGAACTCAACATTCACAATACTCAGAACTCCACAACAGTGTAAACAGTACTCTGACAAAAATTAGGCGAACAATCTGGCCATTCCAGAAAAGACGTCTCTCTCGAGCATTCTCCTTACATTGCTTTATATAGATTTACAAAGTGCGCGTACCAACTTTTGCGCGTAATTCAAGGAACTCCGTTACATCCGGCATACATTTGTCCTACTCTGGCGGCCGTCTAACACTGGCACGCACGGTGGACTCGAACCCGCAAGTGATTTTTATTACAAAACTCATTGTTCCTCTACGATTCCTTCTAGATACATATTTCTTGCTAATATAAATGTGCGGGCTATTTTTTTCTTAAGTGTTTCTAATAGTTGTTTAAGGGTATCAGGTTCTAAAATCTGCGCATCTACTCTAACGGAACTAAGTGCGATGGCTTCAGTAAGCAAAATTTTGGCCTGTGTTTACAAAAAGGCCTCCTGTAAATAAAAATCGTTTGATAATGCCGCATCTCTTGCTGTCTTCATGTCCGTTACTTGTTTCTGCATCTCATTGATTCTGTCTTTCTGGTTGCGTACCTCATTATCTAATCTTCCGAACTGTTGGTTCTGGAACTCTATGGTTTGGTAGTAAGCGTCCCGTTCTCTGCGGGCATTTGCTAAGTCCTTCTGATATTTAGATTCTCTGTTCAGTTGGTGTTTCAGCATGTTGTTGACATCGTCTAAGGATTCTTTTGTTCTTTGTAACTCTTCTACTGCCTGTTTTGCTTCTCTCTGCTGCTCTCGGTATTTCTGTATTGTGTCCTGCAACTGGACTCTTGTTTCTTCCAGTAGGTTTCCTAGTGCTATTCTTGTATCGTCTGTATCTTTGATTGTTTGATTTAACTTTATTATTTCGGTGTCGGCAGTTGTCAGTAATTCGTCTTTTTCAGCTAATGCCTTATCTCTCTGGTTTGAGTGTTCTTCCTGTGCTTGGAGTGTAGCCTGTAGTTGCTTGATCTGCTCATGTAGTGCATGATTTTCTGCTCTTGCTGCTTGTAATTCTTCCTGAAGAGGGGTGATATCCGCCTCCATTATTTCCAATTTCCTTTGGAATTCCTCTCGTGCACTGTTTGTGGCTTGCTTCAGGTGTTGCGGCAGTTGTTGGGATAGATTAATTAAAAGGTGACCCATATTTTCTAGTTCCGAAAAAATTGGAATGGGGTGGGGTGGCAGAGGAGGGCGGGGTTGCGTCAAGGTTTCGGTCAGCAGTTGTTGTGAATTAGGTGGTGAATAATTGAGGGAGGATGTAGAGGCTTCAGAAGTTCCGGTGGGGTGACTGGGCTTGATGGGGCTGCGGGGTGGTTCCGGTTGAGAGATGGGGTTAGCAGGCGGGGTTTTGGGGAGGGCAGAGTCGGTAGTTGTTACCTTGTTTGTTTGTTCTGTTTCTGCATTGCGTGCTTTTGTGGATTCCACTGCCTTCAGTAGCTTGTCTAGTGCATCTTGATTAGATTGCTGCTCATTTTCCTGTTGCTCTGATTCTTTTTCGGTCGAAATTATTTCCGTCTCTGCTTGATCTTGTTGTTTCTTGTTGCTCAATCGATGATTCATTATGCATTGAGGTGGTTGTATCATGGAACGTCTCTTCTTCTTGCTTCTCGTCTTCTTTATCATCATCTTTATCCTTTCCGGCTGAGCCTTGTGCTTCACTTTCTGAGGAGCTAATCCTGATACGTTTTCTGCGGAACAACTGATTGAGCTCTTCTTCATCTTCTTCTTCCTCATCTTCTAGTAGTTGAACTAACTCTTTGTGCCTTAAAACTGGTCCTCGTTGTGGTGGTTGAGCGGCGAGTATGGTTGGGAAGACAAAAGAAAGGATGTGGGGAAGTCTGGATCGAGGGGTGGTTCCTTTGTTGATTTGTTTCACTATGGCGACACACTCCTTATGGATTCGGTGAAAGAAAAATGAGGCGAAATTAACGGGTTCTCGTGCGACAAGGTCGATGGCGGAATAGAATGGTCGGGAGATATCGTATGTGCGCTTTTGGAGGTTAAGGATTGCGACTAAGAACTGTAATGCAGTTCTTTCAGGTTCGGGGCGGTAGAGAATGGCATATTCATTCGATGAATGGCGAGGGAAGAGTTCAGTCATGCGGGCTACGGGGATACTGGGGCCATTCTCGCGGCCTTGTGGAGTGAGGCGGAAGGCTTCGGCGAAGGCCTGGAAGGTTATTACGGTTCTAGATGGTAGGGAGGGGAAGAGCCATTGTCGTTCAGCGATGGGAGATTGGGCGATGGCTGGGATAATTTGTGCGAAGAAGGGATGGGCTTCCACTGAGTGCCAAGGCAGCTCAGCAAAGTTGACCAGCCCTCGGATACGCAGGTATTCTCCTACCTCGGTAGGGATACCATCACAAAAAGTTGTGTAGTTCGTCAATGCTTCCATTGCACACGCGAACACGAATACACAAATCACAGAGCACGAGTACACAGAAAACACAATCACAATCACAAGAACACAATAGCGTTTTTTGGCGTAACCGAAGAGCTTAAGTACCAATATTACAGTGGGCGGGTAGGAAGTGATGGTTATCATTGTGCAGTGCTGGAATGATATTGCTTTTAATTTGGCGTGCATGCTTGAGTAATTGGTAAGGAGGGCGGCTTATGACAAAACACGGCTATTTAAAAAAAGAAAAGAAAGAACATAATGAAAAGTAAAAACAAAAGCCAAAAAAAATGCGGTCCACCGCCGAATGATTTAATGCGGATTAATAGCGCTTTGATACGACCGCAGCTTCGAGCCGTTGATTGCTTTTGGAAGTGGATTTCCGGTCAACGTAGTCAACCAAAAAGTTGCTGGCCCGATTTGCTCTGAGATTTTGTAAGGGCCGAACCACCGTAATTTGAATTTGCCTGCGGATCTGTTGGACTTTGCATTATAGAAAAGTACAAGCTGTCCTACCGAAAACACTGGAGTTTTCAGGTTTCGATTGTGCGTCCTTGCCTGTCTTAATTGAACTTCGTGCATGGTTAAAAAACTGAGCCATCGGTGTTCGTCTAACTCTCTGAGTGTGTCCAACCGAAATGTCAGTGAGTCTTCCGGTAGCAGTTTCTGGGTAATGGCTACTCGTAAACTTGGTATAACCATCTCCATTGGTGCTATTGCTTCTAAGCCATAAGCTAATTTGAAAGGTGTCAATCCTGTTGTTACCTTGTAGGTAGTCCGGTATGCCCATAACACTGCAGGTAGTAGTTGATCCCATCTTTCCGGTGATTCCATGATCAATTTGCGAAGGATATTCAGCAGAGATTTGTTTGTACTTTCGGCCAATCCATTAGCACGAGGATAATAAGGAGAACTAAATTTATGTGTGACTTGGAACGAATGTGTAAGTGCCTTCATTAGATTGTTTACAAAATGAGTGCCTTGATGTGAGACAATTTCCAGTGGTAAGCCAAAACGTGGAAAGACATCGGTTAGCAGACACTTTGCTACCGTAACGGCTGTAGCAGACCGTAAAGCCCAGGCTTCAGCCCATCTGGTTGCATAGTCTGTACAGGTCAGTATGTAACGGTTGTTACTGAAGACCCATTGGTAAGATGGGTTGCAGGGGAAAAAAATGACGTTGCAAAGGCTGACCCGATCTTTGACAAGTATCACATTGTTTGACAAACTGTAATATATCTCTGTACATCGTTGGCCACCAGAGACCACTCTGCATAATTTTCCGGTGAGTTAAGTCTGTTGCAAAATGACCACCGGAAGGAATTGAGTGGGCCAGAGTAATAACTGAATTAACTTCATGCGGTGGAATACAGCGAAGTAGGATTCCGGTGTGATCTACATAATATAGTTCTCCAACAATTAACCGAAATCGACGGCTAAAGACTGCAATTTTCCTACGTACTGTTCTAGAAGTCTGAGATGGAAGGCAACCATTATTAAGAAAGGTCAGGATCTGATCATAATATGAAAATGGGATAGGTGGGTCTACAGAATCTTCATTAATTGGTTCTGATACATAAATCGCGGGTGTCGTGTCATCTATACCCACCGGAGCTTCACCGGAATCTAAGCGGGATAAAAAATCTACTAAGGCATGTGAACTGCCTGGCCAGTGAATGACTTCGTAATCAAATTTTTGCAAGAGTAAGACCCATCGTGCTAATCGACCACCTAGATGCTGCTGCCAAACTAGATAGACAAGTGCAGCGTGATCTACATGGAATGTGAATTTACGGCCTAACAAGTAATGTCTGAATTTCTTGACCAAATATACTAGCCCTAGACATTCTCTTTCTGTTACAGAGTAATTTTCTCAGTAGGTGCTAATCTTCGACTTGCATAATACACTGGTCTGAACCATTTATCAATTTGTTGCATCAATACACTTCCTATTGCTATATCTGAAGGATCAACAAATATATGAAATGGGTGATCCCAGTCCGACGGTTGTAAGATAGGAACTTGTGTTAATAAATGCTTTAAACGATCAAAGGCTATCTGACATTCCTGGGTCCATTCAAATTGTTGAGGTGTTTTGTTGATTAGCTTGTTTAGTGGTATAGCCAAATGAGCAAGCCACCGTAAGTGCCTTCCATGCCACCCTACTTGGCCCATAAAGCGCATAACTTCTTTTGGAGAAGCTGGCACCGGAGCTTCTAATACTGCCGAAATCTTATCTGGATCTACTTGGATACCTTGTGCAGATACAATGTGGCCAAGTAACTTGCCACATGAGACCGCAAACACCGATTTGTTTGGATTCAAACAGATTCTATATTCTCTGCATTTCTGAAAGCAGCACCGTAAATGAAACAGATGTGCTATCATCTTACTGAAAATTGAAAAATCATCGAGATATACTTGCATAAATGAAGTGAGATAAGGAGAAAATATCTCCTGCATACATCTTTGAAATGTGCTTGGTGCGTTTCTTAGTCCAAACCACATTACCGTACAAGCAAAGACACCCCAATTGGTAATAAATGCAGTTTTTGGTATATCTTCTTCGGCCATTCTTACTTGGTTGTAGCCACTGTATCCATCTAGAAATGAATACATCTCGTGACCTGCTACTCTATCAAGCATGGTATCCAAAAAGGGAATTGGAAAGGGATCCGGTACGGTTGCTGCATTTAATTTCCGATAATCTACACAGATTCTCAATTGCTTGTTTTTCTTAGGCACAATCACAATCGGAGAGATCCATTCAGCATGCTCTACTGGTACGATAAATCCAACTTTCAATAACCTATCAAGTTCTGCCTTTACCTGGGATGCATAATGGAGATTCATCTGGTAGTTGGTTTGCTTTATCGGCCTTGACTCTGGCTTCAGCATGACCCTGTGTTAGTAGATACGGGGGTCCAATCCTTTCATGTCTTTGTAGTCCCATGCAAAGACATCAGTGAATTCTTGGAGTAGCTGAATTAAATCTGCTTGAAATGTTTCCGGTAAGTTTTGCTTTATCTTCACAGGACGCGGATGATCTTCATCTCCTAAATTGTAAGTAATCAGCTGATCTTCGGGGACATAGAACTGTTGATGTTTCTCTGTGTTGTCTGTTGGTTTAAGAAGTTGCTTCAATTCATCGTCATGTGTCGAAACAATGTCTTCCTTCTTAGCCTCTTCTGTGACGGGTATTACTATACAGACTGAAGCATTCCAATTATCTACAACGTGCTGTAGATCAATAGTCCCTAAGGAAATTAAGTCAGCGTTACTCTTCAAAAACTCTTCTTCTTCATCATCTGACAATCCATCTAGCATATGGACTGGTTCAGCAAAATACGGTCTAGCGTGTAACTCGCAAGGTTGTATAGCATCTAATTTTACAAAGAAGGTTGTAATCCAAAGTGGATTCTGGCAAATCTAGTATAACAAAGGTCATTTTAAAGGTCGTACCTTGCAAAGTGATGGGTACATTTCGCACAAGTCCTACAGGATGGACTCTTGATTGATCTGCCATTCTGACAAAAAATTGAACTGGTTCGATTTCGGTCCATCCTAATCTTTTGCATAATGCCGCAGTCGCAATGTTAACACCAGAGCCTCCATCAATTAATACCTGCGTAATCTTATTATTCTTATACCATACTGTAATCAAGGGAACTGAATGATTAACCGTAGAATCAGGTTCCAGTTGAACTGCTGCTGTTGTCGGAATACAAGAAGGTACCGGACTGAACTGTTGTTGGAACTGTTGTCGAATTCCAGGTACTAATGCCAGTAGTTGGCCCAGAGGCAGAGTGATAGATGCCTTAGATAAGATTTCCCAAGCCTGTTGAGATTGATTGACAGGCTCTACTGATGTTGAAGTTGATGCCTCTGCTGATGCGGAGGTGTCTACGGTGGGCAATGTATCTGCTGCTGATGATGTTTCTGCTGCTAACTCCCTTTGTTGTATTCCTTCCTTTGTTAACGAGGGCTGGGCTACCGGAATAGGCTCTGGAAAGACTGGTGGTTCTGCTGTGGTCCATTGACTAGCTTTGTTATACATTCTGTGTTGTTCACGTACCCCTGGTTCAAATATTTCTGCTGCCGGTTGCAATTGTTTACCGAAACGGGTCTGGACTGCAGCAGCCTGTGTCTCTACCGGTGTGATTTTTACCATGTTGGCCATTGGATTTTGACCTTCCTTCTTCCTTTGATCATACTCAGCTGCATCCTTGCAAAATCTCCTAATATGTCCAAATTCACCACAAAAATGGCAGCGTGGTGGTGGTAAATTGGGATTTTCCGGTGGTGGTCCGTTTTGCCACCGGTTTGGATTATAATTGTTATTCCTCTATCCTCGGTAATTTTGATATCCTTGCTGCTGGTTGTTTCTCATTTGTGGAGGCACATAGTGATTGGCTGGCTGTCCTTGTTCCTCGATAATTGCATTGACAGTCGCTGTTCCTTGTACTCTAGCGTTGTATGCGCAGTTTTCGGTGGTGTGTCCGGCAATGTTGCAGATAGCGCAGAATGTTTGATTAAGTGCGCACTTGGCACTCGTATGTCCTGAATTTTTGCATATGTTGCAGTATACCTGTCTAGTCATATCTTCTACAACATTCTTATTTGCTTTTAACCATTCTAAATCTTCTGTAAATCCACCGACTTTGTGTTCTAGTTGCAGAGTCATTGCAATGACTGCATCGAGGGACATGGCTCCGACACATCTTATGATCATGATCTGCTTAAGTTGTGGAACCAAGCCATTGATGAACCACTGAGTGATAACATCATCTGGTAAGTTAGCATGGGCCGGTGGTAGCTGCCTTAAGTGTGTTCTGAAGAGAGTAGCATACTCCTGTACAGTTTGATTTGGTTTCTGTCTGTTATTCTGCAGTTAATCAAAAATTTTGGCTGGATTCTTTTTTAGCCTGAATCGCTGCAGAAAAGCATCTCATACTGCTTCATAGGTGCCGAAATGATTAATATCATATTCTGTAAGCCATCTAGCTGCTTCATTAACAAGTGTAGATTGGAAGACAATAGCTTTGTAGGCCTGATCCGGTGGATGATTGAGAATTGCGTAGCTTATCTCGAAGGTGCGTACGTGAGCATCCGGATCATCTCCTGGAAATCCACCAAACTTAGTGTACGTCACTCCCGTTGGAGGTGGCCTAGGTGGACATAATTGTTGTTGTCCGTTCATCGTGAGCGTGTTATACTTTCCTTCTGAACTACCAGAATCTGTATCGTCGGATGACGCACTTTCCGGTGCGATTACCTTGTCTAATATGATTCGAATCTCTGTTTCGAACAGCCTTCCTTCCTCCTTGATGTCCAGTGTATGGGAACTCGCTTCCAAGCACGGCAGATGGGCTGAGGATTCAGTAGAAAATGCTAAATCGTCACCGAAGAACTGTGATTCTCTTACCGAAATTCCACCAGAATGAACCAAAATTATGCCCGAATTCGGCGTTTTTTCGCCTTCGCCGATTTCTTTGACCAAAGCGTTTCTAATCGTAAATGAATCCGAATCTTTTTCTAAGAGTGTTAAACTAGATTCCAACTGCGTCTTGGTAGGTCTGGAGTTACTATATTTTCGACAAACTGTGCCGAAATAGTACCGGAACGGTATTTTTCATTACGTTTTGAATAGAAGATACATGAGGGCGATGCTTCCAAAAGCATGAATTACGAAAATTTGCTTTATTTACGAAATCATCACTTTTTAAGTAATAGTTCAAACGATCGAATTTTCTTAAGAAAAAAAAAACTATTTAATTACTTAGAAGCAAGATAAAGAGAGAAAAAACTATGAACGTAAAAATTCACTCTATGATAATTCTATTTTCTTTAGACATCGCTCAAAAGTGCATATAAACATCACTCCAGCATATATATACATGATATGAGAATATACATTTTATAGCATATATGAGTATATATTTTCTAATTTTAAGGCTCAACTTTAAGGTTGAAACTCCAATAATAAATTATCATGTGAAAATTTTGATTGACAAAGTCCCAAAATTTTTGGAGTGCCACATCACGGACCTTGTTGTGGTTCGGTTTTTGTGGTTCACATCAAGTGAGATTTTTGACATAGTTTGAATTAATGGAAAGAACAACTATACAATTGAAGGTGGTTAAAGTATCCATGGGACCCCATCTATTCCACAAAGCAAGGGTTAGACATATCAGATTGTCTGTGTTGATTGGATCCCACAGATGCACGTACGCAGAGGATAGTAAAAAAATGAAATCTCACAAAATTACTCAAAGAATAGAAAGAGACAAGAGACTTGACACCATTTTGGGTGCAATCTCCCCCCACATACTTTGATGGACGAGCCTATCAGAGCATGTGTATTTATAGGTATTTTTCATTATGTTCTGAATAGAAGATACATGAGGGTGACGCTTCAAAAAGCATGAATTTATGGAAATTTTCTTTATTTACAAAATCGTCACTTTTTAAGTAATCTACTATTTCTACAAAAATGTCGCTTTCTAAAATGATCTATTATTGTTACAAAAAATAACTAAAATATTATCTTCTAAATATTGTTCTAAATATCTTCAAAAATACCTGAATAAATCCATGTGCGTTCACACCCTCATGAATCTTCACCTGCTAAATCAAAACACAAATCACATTAAAACCCATGAGACATTAAAATCCATATAACATTCCATTATTCCATATTAAGTATAACATGCCTCCCAATGGATAAGCAACTGACCTCAGTTGATAAAAATAAAATAGACATGGATGGCCAGTCACATGTCCCATCACTGAACAATCATAAGCATGCTCCATGTAAAAACACATGCATGGAATTGGAAAAATGGAATTTAATGTGACTGTGAATGACACACAAAAATCAAATGATCATAATGTGGAGTTAGAGATGTCTTATGAATCCATTGAGATTCTTCAAGTGAATTATTTTTATATTTAACTAAATATCTATGATATTGATTACCTATACATGTAGTAGTAACATCATAATTAAGTATTCTCTTTGGAATTAAAATTTCATCATGCTCTTCTAACAAAGGAGGATCATCTAAATCTAAAATAGGAGTGATTGGTAAAGTTCCTTTAAACAATTTTAATAAACTGATATGAAAAGAATTATGTATATTCTAATGAGAAGGTATATCTAATCTAAAAGCATTCTCATTAATTTTTTGAATAATACAAAAAGGTCCGCAATAATGTGGTGCAAGTTTAACCTTAGGACGTTGTGAAATATTTTTCAAATGTCTTTTAATTATTTGTAACCATACAAACTCATTTTCATTAAACTGTTTAGCTACTCGTTTCTTATTAACATTACACATGTAACATTCTTGACTCATTAATAATCCAAATGCTTTTCCATGATGTCTTTTCACATGTTGACACACAATGCATGGGAAACATATTGTGCAATATCCTTCCATATTCAGCCAAAAAAAAAAATGCTGACATGTAGAAATAATTTTGTATGGCCCGATGAGCCATATACGGTGGTTCATGCATCTCTTTCATAACAAATTCTTTAAAACCTTGTGTGATGCATAACTTGTGTTGGAAATACAATAATCCATTATGAAAAGTGTAGTGATCCTCACTAAATGTTGTAGAATTATTCAAAGCATTCCATGTTTGTGAAAAATACAAATCATATGTATAAGTGGGAATCATGTCATGAAATGAATGAATATGAACAATAGAAATATTATTGATTGAAACAATATTTGTTTGTGGGTATGGGAAACAACTAAGGGCATCAACTACAGCATTAGCTTTGCCAGGTTGATATTGAATCATAGGTTGAAACTTTTGTATGAATGAAGCCCATTTAATGTGCCTATCAAAAATCAATGGTTGATTTTATAAATGCTTAATAGCCTATTGGTTTGTTTTGATTAGAGCTTTAGAACCCATGAGATAATGTTTCCAAATTTTTTAAGCATGCACAACAGCTAAAAGTTCCTTATCATATGTATTGTAATTCTTTTCAAAAGGTTTAAGTTTCCTACTTTCAAATGCAATGGGATGATCATTTTGCATTAATATAGCACCTATATCTAAACCACTATCATCTGTAACTACATGGAAAGGTTGTGCAAAATCTAGTAATTGCAAAACAAGTGCATGAGAAAGTGCATGTTTGAGTTTTTCAAAAAATCATTGTTGTGCTAATCCCCATGCAAATTTTAAGTTTTTCTTCAATAATAATGTGAGTGGGAGTGAAATAAGAAAAACCTTTTACAAAATTTCTATAAAAACTAGCTAACCCTAGAAAAGAGTGTACATCATTCACAGATTGAGGTACGTGCCATTCTTCAATTACTTTAGTTTTCTTTGGATCTACATGAACGCCTTGACTTGTTGATATATTTAGGTAGTGATGTGTGTGAACACTCTAGGACCGCCGAGGCGCTTTTTTCCCTCTTTAGGAGGTTTTTTTCCCCCGGCTTGTATATATGCCTATTGCCCTAAGGGGCTACTTATCTTTCTACATTCTAGTGGTTTACATTAAGTATTGTGTGTTGTGCTCCAAGATTCTTCTTCTTCCTTGTGTTATTCGCGTTCTTCCACAGACGTCTAAATCCAACAATTGGTATCAGAGCAGGTCGCCGCTTCATCTAGGGTGTTGTCTACACCTCTCTGACTCAAGTCTCAGAATCGCACGAAATTTGGTAAGCATACTCAAGGTGTTTCAAAGATCAAAATTGCTTAGCTTTGTGGTGCCGAAATCGCGATCTGAGCTCGTTTTGACCTCCAAAGGCACTATCGTAGTGTTTGTGCAGGCTATTTTATCTTTTTGTGCCAAAGATATATACAGTTTCAATTTGCCACTATAAGTGTCTCAAATTCTACTACAAGTCTAGCAGAACTCATTTCGGTAGTTTTGTTCAACTTTTTCAAATAGAGTCATTTTTCTGCATCAAGGTATTTTAGTCAGTGGCCATGGTTGAAAGCAGTGATGTATTTCTTATGTTGGTTGTTGAGGATAAGTTGGATGGTATGAATTATCCATTGTGGGGTTATATGATGCATCATGTATTGGTTGCAAAAGGACTATGGAATATTGTGCAGGGTGTTGAAAGACGTCTTGTTACACCTGTGAATACAGATACTGCAAATATAGGTGCTTGAGCTGATGGAGATGGTGTTGAAGATGATGATATTCTGCAAATTCTTGTTCATGTTGCTATTTCTCTTGCACCTACGACAGAGCAAATTTGTTGGGATGGCAGAGATGCTTAGGCACATGCATTGATAGCTTTGTCTGTCAAACGTGCCATTATTCCTCACATTCACTCTTGTAGAATAGCTAAGGATGCTTGGGATACACTTATCACATTATACCAGGCTAGGAATGAGGTTCGTGTTGCTTACCTATGAAAACAATTGGAGAGTGAGCACATGAATGAAGGTGATTCTATGGGCAGTTTCCTCATAATTATCAAGGATTCTAAAGAACATTTGATTTCTGCTAATGAAGTTATACCAGATAGCTCACTTGTGCAGACCGTTCTGAATGGTCTTCCTGACTCATATCAGAGTTTTGCTTCTACTCTTCATTTGATGATGAAAGGCAATCCAAATGCCTTGTCATTTGAGGATTTAGTCTCTGTTCTGTTGCAGGAAGATCCATCTAGGCAGAACAGGTCCATCATGCATGTTGCAGATCAAGCTTTCCTTGCTAGTCAAAAGGGCAAAGATAAATGGAGCTCTTCTATTAGTAAGCAGAAATCTACAAACGTTGCACATTTGAAGAAGGAAGACAAAGATGCCAAGAAATCAGAAAAGCAGAAATTGTTTTGCAAATACTGTAAAGTAAATGATCATGTCATTAAGAGCTGTCCAAAACTGGTTACTAAAGAGGCAAAGAGGAAAGAGGCCATAATGGTTGTTGCAAAGGCCTCTACACCAAAAACAGAGTCTGCTAATCTTGTGCAGGATGAAGAATGGGTGTTTACTATTGTTTGCAGTTTTGACCCATCTTCTCATGAGCAGTGCATGCTTGTAGTAGACTCAGATGTTTGGTACTTTGATAGCAGGTCGACCAAACATATTACCTCGCAGCGCAGTTTCTTCTCTTCACTCGAGCCTGCCCCTACAAGGAATATCGTTACATGTGCCAACAACTCCTCTTATCCTATTATGGGAGTTGGTAAGATCATTTTGACTACTGCTGATGGTAGTTCTTTCACTTTGTCAGATGCTTTATTTGTGCCAAGGATCAAGAAAAATTTGTTGATGACAGATGTACGGTTCATGATCTGTCAAATGGCGATGTCATTATTGCTTCTAGCATTTTATTTCATGGGTTGTATAAGCTCATAGACTATGAAAGATCTATAAATGATTTAGTATGTGCAGTACATGATTCTCATGCTACGTCAGATGCAAATCTTTGTCATGCATGCTTTGGTCATGTGAATTTTGCCAGTCTGCTATGCCTGCAGAAATCTAAAATGGTGTCCTCTTTGCACAAACTTGGGGCACCCAAAAAACATGTTTGTCAAGGTTATATTTTGGGCAAAATGCAGCATTCCTCTTTCCAAAAGATGGTTCAGTTTGGGCTACTCAAAAATTGCAGCTTGTACATAGTGATGTCTATGGTCCTACGCAGACACCTTCTTTTGGGAACTATCTTTACTTCGTGACTTTCATCGATGATTTTTCCAGGCATGCATGGATATATCCATTGAAGGCAAAGTCCGAAGTGTTTATGTGCTTCAAACAATTTTTGGTTTTGGCTAAAAATCTATCAGCATGTAAAATGGTCACCCTTTGTTCTGATCGAGGGGGGATATATGTCTTCTGACTTTAATGCATTTCTGGTTGAACGTGGGATAAAACATCATTGTATAGTGTCATATACACCTCAACAAAATGGGGTTGCTGAACAAAAGAACATGTCACTCATGAAGATGGCGAGGTGTATGTCAAGAGTCAGGCTTTACCACACAGTTTCTGGCTTGAGGTTGTCATGTGTGTAGCATATGTACTTAACAGGTATCCCACTAAAGCGCTAGAGCCTATCACTCCATATGAGGCTTGGCATGGTCGCAATCCATATGTTACTCATCTGCATGTTTTTTGTTGTTTGGCACATGCATTAGTGACTGAACAACATCACAGAAAATTGGATGATAAAGCAGTAAAATGTATTCTTGTTGGGTACAGTTTTGAAAGCAAAGGCTCTCGTCTATATCATCCACAAACTAAATGCATTCTGGTTAGTCGTGATGTTGTTTATCTGGAAGATGCTATTCAACCCTTACTTTCATGTACTAAGGAAACATTTGTTAGCTCCAAAGACATGTATGATTCTTTGCTGCCTCTTTTTACAGGTGGACAGTCTAGTTCCAGTCCTAATGATGCAACTTCTCAGCCTTTGCAGGTTTCATGTGATGATGCAGATCATTCCATTTCTAATGCAGATTTACGTGATGCACTTGTTGATGAAAGAGCTGATATTGAGGAAGCAAAAACTATGCCAAAATGGCTTGTGCAGACTTTGCATGACAGCAAATTAGATGCACCTCTATCAAATCGTACTCATTCAAGCTCTCATAGTGCCTCTTTTGTATCAGATTGCTATGCCATGGTGCTTCTAGTCTATGTGATGAGATGGATCCTGTGCTGCAATGCAATCTGAATATGATGCTATCAGGAAAAATGGTACATGCTCTTTATGTGACTTGCCTCCTAGCAAGAAGGCCATTGGCACTAAGTGGGTATACAAGCTGAAGCGTAAACTTGATGGAACAGTTGACAGGTATAAGGCTAGGCTTATTACAAAGGGTTATGCACAGGAAAGAGGCATTGATTTTGATGAAACCTTTGCTCCCACTTGCCGAATGACTACTGTTTGTAGCATCTATGCACAGCTCATCATGGTTGGAATGTACATCAATTGGACATTAAAACAACATTTTTGAATGGTGACTTGCATGAAGAAGTGTATGTTTTTCAGCCCCATGGCTTTGTGCAGAAAGGGCATGAAAACCAGGTGTGCAGGTTAAAGAAGACGTTATATGGTTTAAAGCAAGCACTTCGTGCTTGGTATGAAAAGATATACACCTATCTGATTGCACATGGTTTTGAGAACAATCCAACTGAAAGCATCTTATAGCGTGCTAATGATGTGCTTCAGATCATTCTGGTGTATGTTGATGACATGCTGCAACTGGCCCTCATGACACACATATTGCTAATTTTAAGGCTAATTTGAATGCCTCATTTGAGATGTCTGATTTGGAGCATTTGCATCACTATTTGGGCATTCAATTTATGCAATTTGATGGTGAAATGGCTTTGTGTCAAACGAAATACATTGACACATTATTGCAGCATTTTGGACTTGAAGACTGTAAGTCAATTGCCACTCTTATGAAGATAGGTTTATGATTGAGTCTTCATGATGTTGGAGATGCATTTGATGATGTTCTTTATTAGCAGGCTATTGGATGCTTGATTTACTTATGCATTACTCAGCCAGGTATTCAGTTTGTTGTCTCACAGATGAGCAGGGTTATGCATTGCCTAGGTGTCAAGCGTTGGCAAGCCGTTAAGCACATCTTTCACTTCTTGAGTGGTATCCGACTACTTGGATTGGTTTATCCCAAGGGGGGATCACTACTGCTAGATTTGCATGTTTTTTCTAAGAGTGATTGGATTGGTTGCTATGACACTCGTGTGTCCACTAGTAGCTTTTGCTTCATTTTTGGTAGCCCATGTATATCTCAGTTGAGCAAGAAGCAGCCTACTGTGGCCACTTCAAATTGTGAGGCTGAGTATAGGGAAGCTTTCACAATGATTGTTGACTGTGTTTGGCTTAGACACCTTATGGCTGATTTGGGTGTTGGTCAGTCTTCTGCCACCACCATCTTCACTGACAGTCAGAGCGCATTAGCACTTACGAGGAACCTTGTGTTCCATGCTTGCACTAAGCACATTGAGGTGCATTATCATTATGTCAGGGAGAGGTTCTCTGCTGGGGAGATTAGCTTGGCATATGTGCGCACATAGGAGAACATTGCATACCTTTTTACGAAGGCTTTGCCTAGGGAGAAGTTTGAAGCTTTCCGCAAAGCTTTGTGCTTACTTCCTTTTTTGGATTGATTCCACATAGTTTGGCACTTCCTTATACATAAGTGTCAGCTCCTTGTTCACCGCATCACTCCGAGGGGGGATTTGTTGATATATTTAGGTAGTGATGTGTGTGAACACTCTAGGACCACCGAGGTGCTTTTTTCCTTCTTTAGGAGGTTTTTTCCCCCGGCTTGTATATACGCCTATTGCCCTAACGGGCTACTTATCTTTTTGTACATTCTAGTGGTAATACAATTAGTGTTGTGTGTTGTGCTCCAAGCTTCTTCTTCTTCCTTGTGTTGTTCATGTGTTTTCGAAGACGTCTAACTCCAACATGACTAAAAATAATATGGCGTAAATACTGTAATTCTTTTTGAAAGAAATAACTCTTTTCAAAATTGGCATAAATTTTGTTTTTGTGTAACAAATTAAAGATAGTTACTAAATGATTTTTGTGGTCACTATCATTCACATTATAGACAAGTATATCATCAATGAAATGAAGAACAAAATCCTGGTACTCAAGAAAAATGTTATTCATCATGCGTGCAAATGTAACAGGTGCATTTGTGAATCCAAAAGGCATTACCATGAATTCAAAGTGATGAGTCTGAGTTCTAAAGGCAATCTTGTAACTGTCATTTTGTGCCAGTTGTATCTGATGATACACATATTTAAGATCAATTTTGCTAAAACACGTGCTCCATGAAGTTTATCTAGCAAATCATCTATCCTAAGAATATGACATCTATTCTTAATTGTGATCTTATTGAGTGCTCCATAGTCAATGCACGTCCTATAAGCCTTGTTCTTCTTTTCCACTAACAAAAAAGGTGCTCCAAAGGGAGAAGAACTAGGTCTTAGTCCTCTGTGAAGTAAACCCTTAACTCGATTAGCTATTTGTTATTGATGTAAAGGTCCATGCCTATAAGGTGCTTCATGGGGAGGATAACTACCCAGAATTAAGTCTATACTATGGTCAAGAGATGCCCTAGAAGGTGGCAGTTTAGAAGGAAAATCAGCCATAAAATAATCTTTATAGGAATCCATAAATGATTTATGCACATTAGGAAGTGTTTGTGTGTAATCAACTATGTTATTGAAAAAAAACAATACATGAGTTACAACCTTTCCTAAATGCATGTTTTACTTGAGTATGACTAATTATTGGAAATGGTTGGAAGTCATGCATTGCAGACAAAGAAATATCTTGATTGTGAAACTTAAAACTCATTGTGTGTGTATGATAATCAATGCACGGATTATAATAATGACAAAAAGGCATACCAAGTATAACATCATAGGATTGCAAAGGAGCAATTAAGAATGTGCATTCATCTATGTATGAACCTATACAAATCTGAAATTTATGCACTTCACTTGTAACAGTATATATATTTTCTTGAAATGCAATTGGAGAGCTTGCACTAGTTTATGAGAAATAAAATCATGTGAACTACCATCATCATGTAAAATATTAACAACTTTACCATTAATAGTACCTTGCATGCAAAGTAAAGAATGAATAGAAACCACCTCCATGTTGTGTACGTGATCTTCGAGGGGCTTCATGTCATTAGTTCGGAACCTACATTTAGCTTTAGTGTGACCAAACTTACCACAATGCAAGCAAGTGATACGGGGCCTCTTTTGTTGAGCATCCATCATCGTAGTTTGAAGGGTTGGAGGTTTGGTTGTAAGGAGGTTGTCTCGGGTACCGGTGAGAAATTGGATTGAGGAGGGCATTCAAAAGCACGTGGGCATTGAAAAGTAGGTAGTTGCTAAAAAGTAGGGGAAGAGAATGTAGTGAAAAGACGCTTGAAACAAAAATTGGGTTTGATTGGTTGTTGGCGTTGACACATTTTTTCTAAGCAAATGGACTTGGTGATGGACTGAAACTCCTTCTCAGCATCATGTGCAAAAGAAATAGCTTCATAGAGAGTCATCAAACATAGTGTATTGAGCTTGTCTTGGTTTCCCATCTCCAAACCATCTTCATACTTTTGTTGCAAGGTATCTTCAAGATTCGTTCAAGCGAACGAATAAGAAGTAGTCATTGCCAAAAACGTTCAGTGTAGGTAGACACAGTATCTGCTTCTTTCCATCCAAAAGTTATCCATGATCGACGAGCATGTAAGTGAATATGAGGAGGAAGGAAGGACTCCTTGATCTTTTCTTGAAATATGGTCGATGTGGTAGGGTGGTTAGTGTTATGTTGTTGATATATTTAGGTGGTGATGTGTGTGAACACACTAGGATCGCCGCCCCACTTTTTTCCCTCTTTCGGAGGTTTTTTTCCCCCAGCTTATATATACACTTATTGCCCTAATGGGCTACTTATCTTTGTACATTCTCTAGTAATACATTCAGTATTGTGTGTTGTGCTCCAAGCTTCTTCTTCTTCCTTATGATGTTCGCATGCTTCCGCAGAAGTCTAACTCCAACAATTGGTATCAGAGCAGGTCGCCGCTTCATCTAGGGTGTCGTCGACACTCCTCCAGTTGCAGTCTCAGATTTGCACAAAATTTGGTGAGCATACTCAGGGTGTTTCAGAGATCAAAATAGCTTCGGCTTGTCATGCCAAAATCACGATTTGAGCTCGTTTCGGCCTCCGAACGCACTATCACAGCGCTTGTGCAAGCTATCTTGTCTTTTTGTGCCAAAGATATATACCTATTTCGGTTCGCCAGTATAAGCGTTTCGAAGTCTGCTATAGGTTTAGCAGAACTCGTCTGGGCAATTCCATTCAACTTTTTGAGATAACGTCAATTTTCTGCATCAAGGTATTTTAGTCACCAGCCATGGCTGAAAGCAATGATGTATTCTGTATGTTGGCTGTTGAGGATAAGTTAGATGGTACCAACTACCCGTTATGGGCTTATATGATGCGACATGTATTGGTTGCAAATGGACTGTGGAACATTGTGTAGGGTGTTGAAAAATGTCCTATCACACATGCAAATGTTACAACTGCAGGTACTGAAGCTGATGCAGAAGGTATCGAAGATGATGATATTCTGCATCTTCCTGTTTGCACTGCAGTTTCTATTGCACCTACTGTAGAGCAAATTCATTGGGATGGCAGAGATGCCCAAGCACATGCATTGATAGCTTTGTGTGTCAAACGTGCCATTATTCCTCACATACGCTCTTGTAGAACAGCTAAGGATGCTTGGGATACTCTTACCACGTTGTACCAAGCTAGGAATGAGGCTTGTGTTGCTTACCTCTGAAAACTTTTGGAGAGTGAGCACATGAATGAAGGTGATTCCATGGACATTTTTCTAACAAAGATCAAAGACTTGAAGGAACAATTGATTTCTGCTGATGAGGTTATACCAGATAGCTCACTTGTGAAGACCGTTCTGAATGGTCTTCCTGATTCATATCAGAGTTTTGCTTCTACTCTTTGGTTGATGATGAAAGGCAATCCAAATGCCTTGTCATTTGAGGAGTTATCTCTGTTCTGTTACAGGAAGATCAGTCCAGGAAGAATAGGTCCTTTATGTGTGTTGCAGATCAAGCTTTCCTAGTTAGTCAGAAGGGCAAAGTAAAATGGAGCTCTTCTACTAGTAGGCAGAAATCTACAAATGCTACACATTCGAAGAACCAAGATAAAGATGAGAAAAAACCAGAAAAACAGATATTGTTTTGCAAGTACTGTAAAGGGAATGATCATATCATAAAGAACTATCCAAAACTGGCTGCTAAAGAGGCAAAGAAGAAAGAGGCTGGAATGGTTGTTGTTGAAGCCTCTACACCAAAAACGGAGTCTACTAATCTTGTGCAGGAAGAAGAATGGGCGTTTACTATTGTTTGCAATTTTGACCCATCTTCTCATGAGCAGTGCATGTCTGCAGTACACTCAGATGTTTGGCACTTTGACAGTGAGGCGACCAAACATATTACCTTGCAGCGCAGTTTCTTCTCTTCACTCGAGCTTGCCCCTACACGGAATACTGTTACAGGCGCTAACAACTCCTCTTATCCTGTTATGGGAGTTGGTAATATCATTTTGACTACTGCTCATGGTAGTTCTTTCACTTTGTCAAATGCTTTGTTTGTGCCCGGAATCAAGAAAAATTTGTTATCAGTTTTTGCATTAGCCAAGATTGGCTTGGTTATGAAATTTGTTGATGACAGATGTACAGTTCATGATATGTCGAATGGCGACGTGATTATTGCTTCTCGCATTCTATGTTGTGGGATGTATAAGGCTTTACCACATAGTTTCTGGCTTGAGGCTGTCATGTGAGCAACATATGTACTTAACAAATATCCCACTAAAACGTTGCAATCTATCACTCCATATGAGGCTTGGCATGATCGCAAGCCATCTGTTGCACATCTGCATGTTTTTGGTTGTTTGGCATATGCATTAGTGCCTGAACAATATCGCAGAAAATTGGATGATAAAGCAGTAAAATATATTTTTGTTGGGTACAATTATGAAAGTAAAGGCTATCGTCTATATCATCCACAGACTAAATGCATTATGATTAGCCGTGATGTTATTTTTGTGGAAGATGCTATTCATTCATTGCTTTCATGTACTAAGGAGACATGTGTTAGCTTCAAAGATATGTATGGTGCTTTGCTGCCTCTTTTTATAGGTGGACAGTCTAGTGTTGGTCCTAATCAGGCAACTTCTCAACCTTTGCAAGTTTCATGTGATGATGCAGATCATCCCGTTTCTGATGCAGATTTACATGATGCACTTGTTGATGAGAGAGCTGACATTGAGGAGGCAAAAACTATGCCAAAATTGCTGGTGCAAACTTTGCGTGACAAGAAATTAGATGCACCTTTGTCATATTGTACTCGATCAGGCTCTCATTGTACCTCTTTTGCATCAGATTGCTATGCTATGGCTGCATCTAGTCTCTGTGATGAGAATGAGTCTATTTCATTTGACGAAGCACAAAATTCAGAAAATTGGATGGCTGTTATGCAATCTGAATATGATGCTATAATGAAGAACGATACTTGGTCTTTATGTGACTTTTCAGGGGGTTTACAAGCTGAAGCATAAGCCTCATGCAACATTTGATAGGTATAAGTCTATGCTTGTTGCAAAGTGTTATGCACAGGAAAGAGGCATTGATTTTGATGAGGTCTTTGCACCTACATGCCGTATGACTACTGTTTGGAGCATCTGTGCACTTGCAGCCCATCATGGTTGGAATGTACATCAATTGTACATTAAAACTTCATTTCTGAATGGTGACTTGCATGAAGAAGTGTATGTTTTTCAGCCCCGTGGCTTTGTGCAAAAAGGGCATGAAAACCAGGTGTGCAGGTTAAAGAAGGCATTATATGGTTTAAAAAGCAAGGACCACATGCTTGGTATGAGAAGATACATGCCTATCTGATTGCACATGGTTTTGAGAACAGTCCAACTGAAAGCACCTTATATGTTAAGCTTGTTAATGATGTGCTTCTGATCATTGTTGTCTATGTTGATGACATGCTGCTCAGTGTTCCCATTGAGAAGCATATTGCCGATTTTAAGGCTGATTTGCATGCCTCATTCAGATGTCTGATTTGGGGCATTTGCATCACTATTTGGGCATTCAATTTATGCAAGTTGATGGTGGAATGGCTTTGTGTCAAACGAAATATATTGACACATTATTGCAGAGTTTTGGCCTTGAAGACTGTAAGCCTATTGCCACTCCTATGGAGACAAATTTACGATTGAGTCTTCATGATGGTGGAGATGCATTTGATGTTGTTCTCTATCAGCAGGCTATTGGATGCCTGATTTACTTATGCATTACTTGGCTAGATATTCAGTTTGCTGTCTCACAAATGAGCAGGTTTATGCATTGTCAAGGTGTCAAGCATTGCCAGGCGATTAAGCGTATCTTTCGCTACTTGAGTGGTACACGGCTACTTGGGTTGTTTTATCCCAAGGGGCGATCACTACCAACAGATTTACATGCTTTTTCTGACTCAGACTGGGCTGGTTGCTATGACATTCGTGTGTCCACTAGTGGCTTTTGCTTCATGCTTGGTAGCTCATGTATATCTTCGTTAAGCAAGAAGCAGCCTACTGTGGCCACTTCTAGTTGTGAGCATGAGTATAGGGTGGCTTTCACAGCTACTATTGAGTGTGTGTGGCTTAGACGCTATCGGAAAGTTTTCAACCTTCCCGTTGACGACTAGGAAAATTAAAAAAAAATTATTGGTCAATTCTAATTCCTTTATTGCAATGTTTTGCTGGAACTTATCTTTCTGAAAGTGTTTACAGGTACAAAGTTATGAAGAAAACAAATGCTTGTATTAGGGTTTACCCTAAACTGCACGTATAATGTGTTTTTAGGTCATTGAAACATTGAATTATGGGTTTAAGACCCTAGGTTTATGTTCATTCCTGTGTATTTAAGTTAGGAGCATTAATTCTTGGTTAATTTTAGGATTAAAGCTAGGTTTTCAATGGGTTCTCAAGGGTTTCCAAAGGGTTTCAATAGGTTTCTGAAAGGTTTTTAGTATATTGAAAGGGTTAGAATAGCTGTTATTTAAATACATTAATCTATAAATTAAATATTTATGTATTAAAAATTTTAAAAATGATTTAATTAGTTACCTTAAGAGTGTGTGGGAATTTAAATACTAAGTTTCTAATTAATTAAAACCTTAAACTAAGTTTCATTTAAATGAATTATTCAATTAGGAAATTTAGGGAAATTAAATTAAATAAATAAATAATATGGATAAATAGCTAGTGGTCTCTATGAATGCTAGATAAAAGAATGGTGTGTGAGAAATGTGTATCTAAAGTGGTAAAACTAAGTAGTTTAAACTGTGGTATCTATGTGTGTAATTTAAAAGGGTGGATTAGATAATTTATGTAATTAAAGTAGATAAAGTGAATGGTAGAAAGGATGGTGAGTAAGTGAGGATATCAAAAGAGAGGTTGAGAGAGAAAAGTTAAATAAAGTGTGGTAGAGATGTGTGGACAAAAGAGTGGATGAGAACTTAAAGTAAAAAATCAAAAGAGTCGTAAAAAGGAAAATCTATGTGTATATATATATGTGTGTGAAACTCTGTTTTCTTCTAATGTTTCTTTTTTGCAGGTATTTTCTCTTCTATTCTTCTCATCTTGCTACGTAGTTGTAAGAAAGAGAGAGCAAATCATTTTTCCTCTTCCTTTTCCGATTGCTATCGCATGCAGAATTAGGACGATTATAGAGAGTTGTATAATGTTGACTGCCAGTCCATATCTGGTAGCTGTTGCAGTACATGTCACATACGTAGGTTGTTTGAATTCCTACCATTATGATTCCTACATGACGTTGTGAAGCTGAGTGATTTCTGAAGCACAATGTCGCTGATGCATATTTAATATGATATCTGCTGCGGCACGAGTCATACACAGTAAATGTATTCACTTAGCGTTATGAAGCGTTGAAGGTCATCCCCTCATTCAATAGTATGCACATTTATTAAGGCCGAAGCTGTATAATGATGGATGCCTGTATGGTTGCCAACAGTATGCTCCTTATAATATTTTGTGTTTTCATTCTGGGATTGAAATGCTTGCATTTTTCAGTGATTCATCGGATGAATCAGTAGATACTTTTAGGCTCATGATCACGCACATAGAGAATTATGACTCATGTGTCATGAGTTCGAACTTGATACTCATGCGCACATGTTTGCACGTAGATAGAAAGAGACAGATAATTTGGCGACTGCCCAGAACGTGGTAGAGAGACGTTATAAGAAGACGTTACAAGAAGATAATTTTCTAATGTTTCTTTTTTGGAGACGTTACAAGAAGAAGTATTGAAGAGCATTACAAACAAAAGAGAAGAATTCAACAAATCAAAGATCCGTCTATCTGATATAAACCCATAGAACTTATCTTGATTAAACTTTTTTATAGGAATCACTAGTTTTTAGCAACCTTTTAGATAAATTACATCACTTAGAAAGTTTGATAGCATTATAAAAATATATTATTGTCATTAGCATTAATTTAATTTCTATTCCCATTCTCTTTTTTGTTGTCGATGTCTTCTGAACATACAATTGAATCTGAAAATAACAACTTTAAAAGTCGAAGTAGAAGTAGTTAAAGATATTATTACACACGAATCTTTAATATCAGTATCTCATGATTATTGTCTTAATAGATTTATAGCATTATTTTTTATTGCATCTATTGACCCTCAAGATAACATAGATTCATTTCCACCACCGTTAATTAGACGTTTGCGACCTAATCATTTAGAAATCAAAGAAGAAGAAATTATAAAAGAAAATATAACTGAGCAAACTTTGATATTACCTACACCTCAAGAAGCTGTTGATAGATATAGAATAGCCCAGCCTTACGATTCTTAGAAGTTTAAAGTGTTACAATTACCTACTAGACATTTCGTAGAGTTTTCAGTAAATTAAAACTTTAGTTACCTTAAACTAAAGAAAAATATACCTAAAACACCTAAGATTGTCTCAAACACCCTGCGTGTGCCGAGGGATTTAGCGACTGACAGATCCACCAGCCGTGAGTATTAATTATTGCCAGTAGCATTAATTAAATATCATATTCCATTGATTTCTTTGATGTCTTCTGACCTATCCAATGAGTCTGAAAAAAAATAGTTTTGAAAACATTGAAAATAGAAAAACTCTATTTTCCTTTGTAGCTCTTGAACCACAGGATAGTGAAAACCTATTTCCACCATCTCCAAATAGACGTACTCATCCGAAGCCAAGTGAAACCGAAGTAGAGGAAATAATTAAAGATCAGATAACCGAAGAATCATTGACTTTACCATCCTATCAAGAAGCTATTGCTAGATTTAGAGGAGTGTGTCCATATGGTCCTTAGTGCATAAAATAGTAAAGTATTTCTTATAAGTTGACTTTCATGTCCATTTAAATAGGGAAAATATACCTAAAACACCTAAGACTGTCTCAAACATCGTGCGTGTGTCGAGGGATTTAGCGGTTGACTGATCCACTAGCCGTGTGTCTGTAACTTCTCGACATTTGGTGAACCCGACGTGAAGGTTCGGCGCGTCACCTTAGGTGTAAAGGTATATTTTAATTTCTGTTTTGCATATGCATATAGGAAATTTGGCAATTGAAGGAGAAGTGTCGACATCCTTGGTAGCTGCAGCTGACTGTTAAACCTTGTATCTCCTACTGTTGAGGGCTGGTCCTTGGGACCTGAGCGCCTCCACGGAGTTTTACAAGTAGAAGGATCTTCCTCACATCACCTTTATCTCTCAACTTTTGTGAAAGAAACGATAGCACAAGCATAATTAGAATTGATGTATTAGATTAATTTGATCAACCTTAATGTAAAGATTTGCAGTAAGCACATTCACAAAGAGCCTCTTCATCGAGGTTGATCAGGTATATTTTCTATATTTTTGTTTGCGAAGAAGTAGGAATATTTTCTACATATCTGTTGCAAAATATTAGGAAAGTTTTCTTTATTTCTGTTTGCAAAATAGTAGGAAAAGTTTCTCTATTTCTATTTGCAAGGTAGGAGGGAAAATTTTCTTCATTTCTATTTACAAAGGACTAGGAATATTTTCTTTACTTCTGATTGCAACATAGTAGGAATATTTTTTTACTTCTATTTGCAAAGTATTTTTTACCACGGAGTCTCATCACGATCAAGAAATAGACGTACTATTACGGGAACTACATACTTATATTTCATATTTATCAGTAAAGTTAGACTTATCTAATATGGTTGATCACTTTGAAGAGCAATGTATTTGGAAGATCATAGATGCAATTAAAATGGATTGAGGGGAATTTAATGGGACAAATGCAACAGCTTATCTTAAATATTATGAACAATTGACAGAACAATATGGGTTACCTGAAGACAATAAAAAAGATACATTTATACGTATTGCTCATGGTTTTACTAGAGAGAGAATCCAATTGAGAGTAGTTCATTCAAACATGACTTGGGCGGATTTAAAGACTCGGCTTCTTATTGAATTTTTGCATGAAGATTACAGTAAAAATAATAGGGCCACATTCATGCGATGGGTAGGAACAACGAAACTAGACCAACATATAACTCAGGGATTAACTGAGTTTGATGTGAAATTTAATCAAATCCCTCAAGCATACCGAGCAGCTCTTGAACCGGATAAATTACGAAGTTTCCTAAGTATGTTAGACCTTTCTCTTAGACGTGAGCTAGAACCATTGCTTGAGGACGGAGCGGCTACGAGTGGGCTTACTGGAAATTGGGATAACGTTCGAGCAACTGTCCATAGGTTAGCCCAAAGAAAAGAGCGAAATCAGATGCAAACTCCAAGAATAAATGAAAGAGATGCGCCACGAAAGATAGATAATGACCCCATTTCCCATAACCCTAGTAAAGATGACTCAGAAATTACAATGTTAAAAACATCAGCACAATCACTTGCCAAACATATGGAGACTTTGGCAACTAATATAGCTACTATAAAGAGTATGCAGGAGATTAGATTGAGAGATCAGGAGAAACCAAAAGAATTAGAACAAAATCCTAGGAATCAGATGCCAGCTAGAAGACCATTTAACCAAGCTCGTAGATGTCTTTGGTGTGATGATTTAGAACATCCACACTGGACATGTAACTTATTCAAAGAAGCCAAGGATAAGAATTGGGTCACGAAAGTTGATCGAAAGATCTGTGACTATGTAACAAAAAGGCCTTTGGCATCAAAATATGGCAAAGGGTGTATGAAAACCTTCTTTGAAGCCTCCACAAGCCAAAATACATATGCTTGTAGGCTTGATAGTGATGACTCTAATTGTGACTTTTGGAATCAAGTTTATGATACTACTAGTAGAGGGGAGTTATCAATTGAGAACTTATATGCTACGAGCTCAAATATTACATCAAAGACATGTTTGAATGAGCCAGTAGATATGTTCTCAGTTTATGCTCATGAAATTAATGTAGACGAGAAAAGGAAATGTGATGAAGAGGGCCAGTCTAAACGAACAACTAGGGCTAGAAAAGAGGGAGAAACTACTAAGTCAATTAATGAACCACCTAGGATGGAGCCTAGTCAGGAAACAAAACAACACTAACAAGAAATGAAACCTCAGAATGAGGGGAAAGTAAATAAAGTAGTAGAAAATTTAGAAAAGAAAACAGCAAGTGAAGAAAGAAGTCAGGATAAATCTAATGAAACTCAACCCATACGTGAAGAAGGTAGTAAGGAAGAAAAACCGAAAAAGAAACCTCCGACTTTTCGATTGATCTCCCAAATCGAGAAACAAATAGACATTCAGAACGTTATGGATGAAAATATTATGAAAGCAAAGGTAACCATGACATTGGAGGAATGGTTAGCGAACAGATGTGAAGGAATATTTCATGAGTATCATCAAAAGACGAAGAGAACCTATAGAGTATAGAACGGAAGATGTAGAAATGGAGGAAAGGAAAGAACAGGATGAACCGAAAGTGAGTGTTATACAAATTAATGAATCTGAGTATCGAGAATCTTCTGATCCTATAAATTATTTGGGCCCTATAGTTGGAAATTTGGAAAAAGGAAATGATGACCCAAATAGTCATTATACTCAGAAACATTGGGCTAGGGGTACCACTGAAACTACGGTTAAGATAGGTAATAATAATAAACCGCAAGTAGCATTAATTGATTCAGGATCAAAAATCAATGTAGTCTCGAGGGAGTTATATAACGAAGGGACCAATGGATGGAAAATGAAGGGAGCCAACAATGCTTCTGGCTATTTACTAGGAGCTTGTGCAAATGTTCCTATTACTATAGGAGATGATAAAGAGGAACATAATTTCTTCGTTCATGATGACTGCTCGTACCCAATTATTTTGGGGCAGCCATTCATTTGTGAACAAAGAATGGAGACAAAAGTATTGGACGATGGAAGTGCTTTTGCAAGAATACGTTCTCGTGATGGCCTTAAATGTGTCCAATTTATGACGCTTTGCATAAACAATCCTGGAAATCGTAGGTCTTTACGAAAAACTCCTTTAAGACACTTAGATCAAGATTTCGAATAGATGCCACTGTTGAGCGAGCCAAGGGTGGTTCTTGGATTGATGTCTCGCACCCATCTGTAAATATTCTAAAAATTTTTTCAGTATATTTTCCTTCCTTGTATTTACAATCCATTCATTATAAAGAAATTCCTAAAAAAACTTATAAAACATTATGAAAAAATTTATAACTCTTAAGAATTTAATTGCAGGAAAAAGAGTTAAATTATTTAAACAAAAAAATGAAGAAATTTATGACTTATCATATGATGAAGAAAATGATGAATGAATTTTTAGTAAAAATAGTGTTTAAATTTTCTTTTAAAAATAATTTTTCTTTTACATGTATGAAAGTAAAAAATTATTTATGAAAACTAATTTTTCTTGTGAGTCTACATGTTGTTGATTGATAGCAGGAGTTGAAGATGTTTTTTGATCAAATAAATTAAAGACTGTTTTATGATAAAGATGAAGATGAGGAGATTGAAGATAGTACTTGAAGCCTAAAATCCAAGCAATCGAAGCAATATTTGGATGACAGGCGACGTTGAAGATGAATAAAAGAAATTAGGTGAAACAGTTCTGATTTATGACTTATATTGCAATTGTTTATAAACTTTCTTGTATTCATGCTTAGATTAGTTCATTCTTCTGATATGTAAGGGGAACTATTAATATCGAGCACAGAATTGAAAACTGAAGTAGGAATGTGTATGAGGTGAAGATAGGAATTAGAGACTCTATGGTTGTTATAAGGCTAGAAGTGGGAAAACTTGACTTTCGACTCCTAGTAGAAGTAAGCTTATTTTATATAGGTAGGCTACCTTAACTTCCAAACCATTTAGCTTATGAGATCCTAGTTCCCATTATAGCTTTCCTCTAGAACCTCTGCTCTGAATAGGGGTTAAGCCTTTCCCCTCTAACAAAAAAGTTGTGAAGAAAGAAAGAGAAATACATAAAGCAGTACATTAATGATTGCTGCATAATAATAAAAAAAAAAGTTACCATAAATCAATTGTGATCTTGAAATCGCTTCTGGTTTGTATTGCGGGCAATATGAGGTGGATGTATGCTATAGAGGAATTAGTTAGATGCATCTTATGACAAGTGGCTAGGGAATGAGGGATAGAACACTTATATAAAATATTTATTACTTTTGAACAGGGTTAATAGAAGAGAAAGTACCAGGACTATGTGATAACTTCTATAGAAATTTCTAAAACTTGTTTTCAAATTCATGCATTGAACAAAAAAAATTGTAATTCAAGCTTACGTAATTTTAAAAGTTTTCTTTACTATCAGAAGTTGTACTTATGAGAACGAGCATATTTTATATACTATTTCAAAATAATTGAGAAACATTTTTCAAAAGAATTTGATATTGCCGTCTATGATCTGCAGGTTTGGCCCATCAAGGATGATGTGCAGGTTTGGTGGGGGCGAATGTCAGAAAGTATTCAACCTTCCCGTTGACGACTAGGAAAATTAAAAAAAGTTTATTGGTCAATTCTAATTCCTTTATTGCAATGTTTTGCCTCGAACTTATCTTTCTGAACGTGTTTACAAGTACAAACTTATGAAGAAAACAAATGCTCGTATTAGGGTTTACCCTAAACTGCTCGTATAATGTGTGTTTAGGTCATTGAAACATTGAATTATGGGTTTAAGACCCTAGGTTTACGTTCATTCATGTGTATTTAAGTTAGGAGCATTAATTCTTGGTTAATTTTAGGACTAAATCTAGGTTTTCAATGGGTTCTCAAGGGTTTCCAAAGGATTTCAATAGGTTTCTGAAAGGTTTTTAGTATATTGAAAGGGTTAGAATAGTTGTTATTTAAATACATTAATCTATAAATTAAATATTTATGTATTAAAAATTAAAAAAATGATTTAATTAGTTACCTTAAGAGTGTGTGTGAATTTAAATACTAAGGTTCTAATTAATTAAAACCTTAAACTAAGTTTCATTTAAATGAATTATTCAATTAGGAAATCTAGGGAAATTAAATTAAATAAATAATTAATATGAATAAATAGCTAGTGGTGTGTATGAATGCTAGATAAAAGGATGGTGTGTGAGAAGTGTGTATCTAAAGTGGTTAAAGTAAGTAGTTTAAAGTGTGGTATCTATGTGTGTAATTTAAAAGGGTGGATTAGATAATTTATGTAATTAAAGTAGATAAAGTGAATGGTAGAAAGAATGGTGAGTAAGTGAGGATATTAAAAGAGAGGTTGAGAGAGAAAAGTTAAATAAAGTGTGGTAGAGATGTGTGGACAAAAGAGTGGATGAGAACTTAAAGTAAAAAATCAAAAGAGTCGTAAAAAGGAAAATCTGTGTGTATATATATATGTGTGTGAAACTCTGTTTTCTTCTAATGTTTCTTTTTTGGAGGTATTTTCTCTTCTCTTCTTCTCATCTTACTACGTAGTTGTAAGAAAGAGAGAGCAAATCGTTTTTCCTCTTCCTTTTCCGATTGCTATCACATGCAAAATTAGGACGGTTATAGAGAGTTGTATTATGTCGACTGCGAGTCCATATCTGGTAGCTGTTGCGGTACATGTCACATATGTAGGTTGTTCGAATTCGTACCATTATGATTCCTACATGATGTTGTGAAGCTGAGTGATTTCTGAAGCACAATGTCGCTCATGCATATTTAATATGATATCTGTTGCAGCATGAGTCATACACAGTAGATGTATTCACTTAGCGTTATGAAACGCTGAAGGTCATCCCCTCATTCAATAGTATGCACAGTTATTAAGACCGAAGCTGTATGATGATGGATGCATGTATGGTTGCCAATAGTATGCGCCTTATTATATTTTGTGTTTTCATTCTGGGATTGAAATGCTTGCGTTTTTCAGTGATTCATCGGATGAATCAGTAGATACTTTTAGGCTCATGATCACACACATAGAGAATTATGACTTATGTGTCATGAGTTCGAACTTGACACTCACGCGCGCACGTTTGCGTGCAGATAGAAAGAGACAAGAAATCTGGCGACTCTGCAGAGCATGGTAGAGAGAAAGTAGACATCCGTTTTCTCTGGAGCTGGTGTGAAGCTGAGAGTTAATTTCCCAAAGGGTTCTTATAAGTGTGCGCACAGGGGGACAAAAGAGACTCTAGAGAGAGAGAAAGCGTAGCGAGAGGAAGTGGCCTTCATCATCTCGCCCCTGTCTGCTTTTGTACACACTGTCCGTTGTACAGGGCCATTTGCATTGTGATGCTGGAGATGCCTTAGAATTCATTAGTCGGATTATATTGTTTTCAAGTGAAGCAGCGCGTTTAAAGACCCGATGGAATCTGTGAAATCAAGGGCTCCTCTTCTGCCACAGGTTTTCTTTTTTATGCTTGATGACGAACATGAACACAGTTCAATGGATGTTTCATAATTGAGAATGCGAATTTTTTACAATCACTTTTGCTCAAAACTTGCTCATTCTTATTCATATGGGCATTGTACAATATAAATGTCACATGGAAGGTTATGGTGGTGGCTTCATTATTGTTATGTTTGAGCCTCCAGCCATTCTTTTCCCTTCAATTTTTGCTGAGATGGTTAGTTGTTGTAACTACTTGTATCTAATAGCTATGTATGATTTAAGAATCTAATCTATATGCTTTCACGATAGGTAGTATCATCCCTACATATTACTCGACAGATCATGAGGAACAACAACATAGCATCAGAAATTACTGTATGAGCTTCACTGCCTTGGCATTGGCCTCTGTCCTTGCATGTGTGATGCAACATTATAATTTTGCTACTATGGCTGAGATAATGTTAATAAAAATTCAGATGAAGAAAGAGATCGTTATAGAGAGAAAGAGAGAGGCAGAAAGAAAATAAATCTATAGAAACAATTCGATATAATTCTTTATTTTGTTTATGTTAATTAGATATGATATGTTATAAGTAAATAAATTATGATGTTAATTATTAGTATATATACATGCATGAATGTATACATGTATGTAATCTAACTCATAAGAGGCATGCATAAGTGTGAAGTAATATGCATATATACATAATATGAAGTACATGAGTATATATGTGAGTATATAGATACATATGTTAGTATGTGTGTGCCTACACATAAGAGTTAATGCATGTGACTGATTTGATTAGCTTGGCTTAAATTTGCAAGTGTAGGTTAGATGTATGTTAGTATATATGATGAAGTGTATTAGCATAAAGACATGAATTAAAATATGTTGACATGTGAGTTAGCATGGATAAGAATGCGTGTTAGCATGCATGTGTGTTAGTATATGTGTGTATTAGCATATATTAGCATGATTGAAAGCATGCATGTAAAGTGCATATAGGAATGATTGAGCATGTGTATTAAAGTATGTATGAGATTAATTATTTCTTATTGAGATATACTATTTTTCTAATGTTTCTTTTTTGCAAACATTACAAGAAGAAGTATTGAAGAGCATTACAAGCAAAAGAAAAGAGTTCAACAAATCAAAGATCCGTCTATTTGATATAAACCCATAGAACTTATCTTGATTAAACTTTTGTATAGGAATCACTAGTTTTTAGCAACCTTTTAGATAAATTACATCACTTAGAAAGTTTGATAGCATTGTAAAAATCTATTATTGTCATTAGCATTAATTTAATCTCTATTCCCATTCTCTTTTTTTTGTTGATGTCTTCTGAACATACAATTGAATCTGAAAATAACAACTTTAAAAATCGAAGTAGAAGTAGTTAAAGATATTATTACACACGAATCTTTAATATCAATATCTCATTATTATTGTCTTAATAGATTTATAGCATTATTTTCGATTGCATCTATTGACCCTCAAGATAACATAGATTCATTTCCACCACCCTTAATTAGACGTTCGCAACCTAATCATTTAGAAATCCAAGAAGACAAAATTTTAAAAGAAAATATAACTGAGCAAACTTTGATATTACCTACACCTCAAGAAGCTGTTGATAGAGATAGAACAGCCCGGCCTTACCGTTCTTAGAAGTTGAAAGTGTTACAATTACCTACTAGACATTTCGTAGAGTTTTCAGTAAATTAAAACTTTAGTTACCTTAGACTAAAGAAAAATATACCTAAAACGCCTAAGATTGTCTCAAACACCCTGTGTGTGCCGAGGGATTTAGTGGCTGACTGATCCACCAGTTGTGTGGATAAATTATTGCTAGTAGCATTAATTAAATATCATATTCCATTGATTTCTTTGATGTCTTCTGAGCTATCCAACGAGTCTGAAAAAAAAATAGTTTTGAAAACATTTTAACCAGAACTAAGTCTAGAGATTAAAGATCATAGTACTTTAGAATGCTTAACATCTTACGATCATTGTTTAAATAGATTTTTAACTCTATTTTCCTTTGTAGCTCATGAACCACAAGATAGTGAAAGCTTATTTCCACCATCTCCAAATAGACGTACTCATCCGAAGCCAAGTGAAACCGAAGTAGAGGAAATAATTAAAGATCAAATAACCGAAGAATCATTGACTTTACCATCCTATCAAGAAGCTATTGCTAGATTTAGAGGAGTGTGTCTGTATGGTCCTTAGGTGCATAAAATAGTAAAGTATTTCTTATAAGTTGACTTTCATGTCCATTTAAATAGGGAAAATATACCTAAAACACCTAAGATTGTCTCAAACACCCTGCGTGTGCCGAGGGATTTAGTGGTTGACTGATCCACCAGCCATGTGTCCGCAACTTCCCGACATTTGGTGAACTCGACGTGAAGGTTCGGCGCGACACCTTAGGTATAAAGGTATATTTTAATTTCTGTTTTGCATATGCATATAGGAAATTTGGCGATTGAAGGAGAAGTGTCGACATCCTTGGTAGCTGTAGCTGACTCTTAAACCTTGTATCTCCTAGCTCTTGAGGGCTGGTCCTTGGGACCTGAGCGCCTCTAAGGAGTTTTACAAGTAAATGATATTCGTCACGTCACCTTTATCCCTCAACTTTTGTGAAAGCAAAGATAGCACAAGCATAATTAGAATTGATGTATTAGATTAATTTGATCAACCTTAATGTAAAGACTTTGCGCTGAGCACATTCACAAAGAGCCTCTCCATCGAGGTTGATCAAGTATATTTTCTATATTTCTGGTTGCAAAGAAGTAGGAATACTTTCTATATTTCTGTTGCAAAATAGTAGGAAAGTTTTCTTTATTTCTCTTTGCAAAATAGTAGGAAAGTTTCTCTATTTCTATTTGCAAAGTAGGAGGGAAAATTTTCTTTATTTCTATTTACAACGGACTAGGAATATTTTCTTTACTTTTGATTGCAACATAGTAGGAATATTTTCTTTACTTCTATTTGCAAAGTATTTTTTACCACGGCGTCGCATCAGGATTACTATTACGGGAACTACATATTTATATTTCATATTTATCAGTAAAGTTAGACTTATCTAATATGGTGACCACTTTGAAGAGAAACGTATTTGGAATTCATCGATGCAATTAAGATGGATCGGGGGGAATTTAATGGGGCAAATGCAACAGCTTATCTTAAATATTATGAACAATTGACAGAACAATATGGGTTACTTGAAGACAATAAAAAAGATACATTTATACGTATTGCTAATGGTTTTACTAGAGAGACAATCCAATTGAGAGTAGTTCAACCAAACATGACTTGGGCGGATTTTAAGACTCGGCTTCTTACTGAATTTTGACATGAAGATTACAGTAAGAATAATAGGGCCACATTCATGCGATGGGTAGGCACAACAAAACTAGACCGACATATAACTCAGGGATTAACTGAGTTTGATGTGAAATTTAATCAAATGCCTCAAGCAGACCGAACAGCTCTTGAACCGGATAAATTACGAAGTTTCCTAAGTATGTTAGACCTTTCTCTTAGACGTGAGCTAGAACCATTGCTTGAGGAACAAGAAAAGAACCTCAGAATAAGGGGAAAGTAAAGAAAGTAGTAGAAAATTAAGAAAAGAAAACAGCAAGTGAAGAAAGAAGTCAGGATAAACCTAATGAAACTCAACCCATACGTGAAGAAGGTAGTAAGGAAGAAAAACCGAAAAAGAAACCTCCGACTTTCTGATTGATCTCCCAAATCGAGAAACAAATAGACATTAAGAAGGTTATGGATGAAAATTATGAAAGCAGAGGTAACCATGACATTGGAGGAATGGTTAGCATTTTCAAGAACAGATGTGAAGGAATATTTCATGAGTATAATCAAAAGACGAAGAGAACCTATAGAGTATAGAACGGAAGATATAGAAACGAAGGAAAGGAAAGAACAGGATGAACCAAAAGTGAGTGTTGTACAAATTAATGAATCTGAGTATCGAGAATTTTCTGATCATAGAAATTATTTGGGCCTTGTAATTGAAAATTTGGAAAAAGGAAATGATGAACCAAATAGTCATTATACTCAGAAACATTGGGCTAGGGGTACCACTGAAACTATGGTTAAGATAGGTAATAATAATAAACCGCAAGTAGCATTAATTGATTCAGGATCAGAAATCAATGTAGTCTCGAGGAAGTTATATAACGAAGGTAAATGGCCTATTGATAGGGATCATGGATGGAAAATGAAGGCAACCAACAATGCTTCTGGCTATCTACTAGGAGCTTGTGCAAATGTTCCTATTACTATAGGAGATGTTAAAGAGGAACATAATTTCTTCGTTCATGATGACTGCTCGTACCCAATTATTTTGGGGCAGCCATTCATTTGTGAACAAAGAATGGAGACAAAAGTATTGGACGATGGAAGTGCTTTCACAAGAATACGTTCTCGTGATGGCCTTAAATCTGTCCAATTTATGATGCTTTGCATAAACCATCCTCGAAAACGTAGGTCTTTATGAAAAACTCCTTTAAAACACTTCGATCAAGATTTCGAATAGATGCCACTGTTGAGCGAGCCAAGGGTGGTTCTTGGATTGATGTCCCGCACCCATCTGTAAATATTCTAAAAGGTTTTTCATTATATTTTCCTTCCTTGTATTTACAATCCATTCATTATAAAGAAATTCCTAAAAAAACTTATAAAACATTATGAAAAATTTTATAACTCTTAAGAATTTAATTGCAGGAAAAAGAGTACAATTATTTAAACAAAGAAATGAAGAAATTTATGACTTATCATATGATGAAGAAAATGATGAATGAATTTTTAATAAAAATAATGTTTAAATTTTCTTTTAAAAATGATTTTTCTTTTACATGTATGAAAGTAAAAATTTATTTAGGAAAACTAATTTTTCTTGTGAGTCTACATGTTGTTGATTGATAGCAGGAGTTGAAGATGTTTTTTGATCAAATAAATTAAAGATTGTTTTATGATAAGGATGAAGATGAGGAGATTGAAGATAGTACTTGAAGTCTAAAATCCAATCAATTGAAGCAATATTTGGATGACAGGTGACGTTGAAGATGAATAAAAGAAATGAGGTGAAACAGTTTTGATTATGACTTATTTTTCAGTTGTTTATAAACTTTCTTGCATTCATGATTAGATTAGTACATTCTTCTGATATGTTAGGGGAACTATTAAAAGTATAAAGCACAAAATTGAAAACTGAAGTACAAATATGTATGAGATGAAGATAGGAATTAGAGACTCTATGGCTGTTATAAGGCTATAAGTGGGAAAACTTGACTTTCGACTCTTAGTAGAAGTAAGCTTATTTTATATAGGTAGGCTACCTTAACTTCCAAACCATTTAGCTTATGAGATCCTAGTTCCCATTATAGCATTCATCTAGAACCTCTGCTCTGAATAGGGGTTAAGCCTTTCCCCTCTAACAAAAAAGTTGCGAAGAAAGAAAGAGAAATACATAAAGCAGTACATTAATGGTTGCTGCATAAAAAAAAAAAAGTTACCATAAATCAGTTGTGATCTTGAAATCGCTTCTGGTTTGTATTGCGGGCAATATGAGGCGGATGTATGCTATAGAGGAATTAGTTAGATGCATCTTATGACAAGTACCAGGACTATCTGAATGACTTCTATAGAAATTTCTAAAACTTGTTTTCAAATTCATGCATTGAACGAAAAAGTTTCTAATTCAAGCTTACGTAATTTTAAAAGTTTGTTTTACTATCAGAGGTTGTACTTATGAGAACGAGCATATTTTAAATACTATTTCAAAATAATTGAGAAAAATTTTTCAAAAGAATTTGATATTGCCTTCTATGATCTGCAGGTTTGGCCCATCGAGGACGATGTGCAGGTTTGGTGGGGGCGAATGTCGGAAAGTTTTCAACCTTCCCGTTGACGACCAAGAAAATTAAAAAAAGTTTATTGGTCAATTTTAATTCCTTTATTGCAATTTTTTGCCTAGAACTTATCTTTCTGAAAGTCTTTACAGGTACAAAGTTATGAAGAAAACAAATGCTCGTATTAGGTTTTAACCCAAACTGCTCGTATAATGTGTGTTTAGGTCATTGAAACATTGAATTATGGGTTTAAGACCCTAGGTTTACGTTCATTCATGTGTATTTAAGTTAGGAGCATTAATTCTTGGATAATTTTAGGATTAAAGCTATGTTTTCAATGGGTTCTCAAGGGTTTCCAAAGGGTTTCAATAGGTTTCTGAAAGGTTTTTAGTATATTTAAAGGGTTAGAATAGCTGTTATTTAAATACATTAATCTATAAATTAAATATTTATGTATTAAAAATTAAAAAAATGATTTAATTAGTTACCTTAATAGTGTGTGTGAATTTAAATACTAAGGTTCTAACTAATTAAAACCTTAAACTAAGTTTATTTAAATGAATTATTCAATTAGAAAATTTAGGGAAATTAAATCAAATAAATAATTAATATGGATAAATAGCTAGTGGTGTGTATGAATGCTAGATAAAAGAATGGTGTGTGAGAAATGTGTATCTAAAGTGGTTAAAGTAAGTTAAAAGTGTGGTATCTATGTGTGTGATTTAAAAGGGTGGATTAGATAATTTATGTAATTAAAGTAGATAAAGTGAATGGTAGAAAGGATGGTGAGTAAGTGAGGATATTAAAAGAGAGGTTGAGAGAGAAAAGTTAAATAAAGTGTGGTAGAGATGTGTGGACAAAAGAGTGGATGACAACTTAAAGTAAAAAATCAAAAGAGTGGTAAAAAGGAAAATCTGTGTGTATATATATAGATGTGTGTGAAACTCTGTTTTCTTCTAATGTTTCTTTTTTGCAGGTATTTTCTCTTCTCTTCTTCTCATCTTGCTACGTATGTGTAAGAAAGAGAGAGCAAATCGTTAGTAAACGCTGCTATAGTGTTGTTTTCGGGTTAGGGACATCCGACCGGGGGTTGTAGACCGACCATAGAACCGGATCTGAAAAGTAGAACGAGCGAGATAGCTCGTTCCATTAGTTAGTGGGAAGGGTCGGAGGGGACCAAGTACTTGGTATTGAAACTGAAATCGAGTAAGAAAAGGAAGAGAAAAACAAAAAAGCGCCTTTTTGCTTTTTTGTTTGGTACCCCAATTGTTTTTTCGCCTCTCTTGATTCGCTTTTCCTCTTCCTTTTCCGATTGCTATCGCATGCAGAATTAGGACATTTATAGAGAGTTGTATTATGTCGACTGCGAGTCCATATCTGGTAGCTGCTACGGTACATGTCACATATGTAGGTTGTTTGAAATCCTACCATTATGATTCCTACATGACGTTGTGAAGCTGAGTGATTTCTGAAGCACAATCTCGCTGATGCATATTTAATATGATATCTGCTGCGGCACGAGTCATACACACTAGATGTATTCACTTAGCGTTATGAAGCGATGAAGGTCATCCCCTCGTTCAATAGTATGCACAGTTATTAAGGCCGAAGCTGTATGATGATGGATGCCTGTATGGTTGCCAGTAGTATGCACCTTATTATATTTTGTGTTTTCATTCTGGGATTGAAATGCTTGCGTTTTTCAGTGATTCATCGGATGAATCAGTAGATACTTTTAGGCTCAAGATCACGCACATAGAGAATTATGACTCATGTGTCATGAGTTCAAACTTGACACTCACGCGTGCACATTTGTGCACAGATAGAAAGAGACAGAGAATCTGGCGACTACGTAGAGCGTGGTAGAGAGAGAGTAGACGTCCGTTTTCTCTGGAGCTGGTCTGAAGCTGAGAGTTAAGTTCCCAAAGGGTTCTTATAAGTGTGCGCACAGGTGGACAAAAGAGACTCTAGAGAGAGAGACAGCGTAGAGAGAGGAAGTGGCCTTCATCGTCTCGCGCCTGTCTGCTTCTGTACACACTGTCCGTTGTACAGGGCCATTTGAATTGTGATGTTGGAGATGCCTTAGAATTTATTAGTCGGATTATATTGTTTTCAAGTGAAGCAGCGTGTTTAAAGACCTGATGGAATCTGTGAAATCAAGGGCTCCTCTTCAGCCGCGGGTTTTCTTTTTGATGCTTGATGACGATCATGAACACAGTTCAATGGATGTTTCATAATTGAGAATGCGAATTGTTGGCAATCATTTTTGCTCAAAACTTGCTCATTCTTATTCGTATGGGCATTGTACAATATAAATGTCACATGGAAGGTTATGGTGGTGGCTTCATTATTGTTATGTTTGAGCCTCCAGCCATTCTTTTCCCTTCAATTTTTGTTGAGATGGTTAATTGTTGTAACTACTTGTATCTAATAGCTATGTATGATTTAAGAATCTAATCTGTATGCTTTCATGATAGGTAGTATCATCCCTACATATTACTCGGTAGATCATGAAGAACAACAGCATAGCATCAGAAATTACTGTATGAGCTTCACTGCCTTGACATTGGCCTCTGTCCTTGCATGTGTGATGCAGCATTATAATTTTGCTACTATGGGTGAGATAATGTTAAACAAAAAGTCAGATGAAGAAAGAGATCGTTAGAGAGAGAGAGAAGCAGAAAGAAAATAAATCTATAGAAACAATTAGATATAATTCTTTATTTTGTTATGTTAATTAGATATCGATATGTTATAAGTAAATGAATAATGATGTTAATTATTAGTATATATAAATGCATGAATGTATACATGTATGTAATCTAACTCATAAGAGGCATGCATAAGTGTGAAGTAATATGCATATATACATAATATGAAGTACATGAGTATATAGATACATATGTTAGTATGTGTGTGCCTACACATAAGAGTTAATGCATGTGACTCATTTGATTAGCTTGGTTTAAATTTGCAAGTGTAGGTTAGGTGTATGTTAGTATATATGATGAAGTGTATTAGCATAAAGACATGAATTAAAATATGTTGACATGTGAGTTAGCATAGATAAGAATGCGTGTTAGCATGCATGTGTGTTAGTATATGTGTGTATTAGCATATATTAGCATGATTGAAAGCATGCATGTAAAGTGCATATAGGAATGATTGAGCATGTGTATTAAAGTATGTATGAGATTAATGATTTTTTATTGAGATATACTAATTTTCTAATGTTTCTTTTTTGTAGACATTACAAGAAGAAGTATTGAAGAGCATTACAAACAAAAGAGAAGAATTCAACAATCAAAGATCCATCTATCTAATATAAACCCATAGAACTTATCTTGATTAAACTTTTGTATAGGAATCATTAGTTTTTAGCAACCTTTTAGATAAATTACATCACTTAGAAAGTTTGATAGCATTGTAAAAATCTATTATTGTCATTAGAATTAATTTAATTTCTATTCCCATTGTCTTTTTTTTGTCGATGTCTTTTGAACATACAATTGAATCTGAAAATAACAACTTTAAAAATTGAAGTAGAAGTAGCTAAAGATATTATTACACACGAATCTTTAATATCAGTATCTCATGATTATTGTATTAATAGATTTATAGCATTATTTTTGATTGCATCTATTGACCCTCAAGATAACATAGATTCATTTCCACCACCCTTAATTAGCCGTTCGCAACCTAATCATTTAGAAATCCAAGAAGACGAAATTATAAAAGAAAATGTAATTGAAGAGATCTTTGATATTACCTACACCTCAAGAAGTTGTTGATAGATATAGAACAGCCCAGCCTTACGGTTCTTAGAAGTTTAAAGTGTTACAATTACCTACTAGACATTTCGTAGAGTTTTCAGTAAATTAAAACTTTAGTTATCTTAGACTAAAGAAAAATATACCTAAAATGCCTAAGATTGTCTCAAACACCCTGTGTGTGCCGAGGGATTTAGCGGCTGACTGATCCACCAGCCGTGTGTCCGCAACTTCCCGACAACGCCTTATGGCTGATTTGAGTATTGGTCAGTCTTCTGCCACCACCATCTTCACTGACAATCAGAGCGCATTGGCTGTTGCGAGGAATCATGTGTTCCATGCTCGCACTAAGCACATTGAGGTGCATTATCATTATGTTAGGAAGAGGTTCTCTGCTAGGGAGATCAGCTTGGCATATGTGCCCACACAAGAGAAAATTGCAGACTTTTCACGAAGGCTTTACCTAGGGAGAAGTTTGAAGCTTTCCACAAAGCTTTGGGCTTACTTCCTTTTGTGGATTGATTTCACATAGCTTGGCACTTCCTTATACATGAGTGCCAGCTCCTTGTTCACCGCATCACTCTCAGGGGGGATTTGTTGATATATTTAGGTAGTGATGTGTGTGAACACACTAGGACCACTGGGGCACTTTTTTCCCTCTTTAGGAGGTTTTTTTCCTCCAGCTTGTATATACGCTTATTGGCCTAATGGGCTACTTATCTTTGAACATTCTCTAGTAATACATTCGGTATTGTGTGTTGTGCTCCAAGCTTCTTCTTCTTCCTTATGCTGTTCGCATGCTTCCGTAGACGTCTAACTCCAACATATGCCGCAAAACATTCCACCATAATTGGGGCTTACTTACCAAATAATTAGTAACAAACTTGGTTTTTTCAATTTCAGAATACGATTCATCAGAATAAAAAACATCAAATTGGGATAGCCATGAAAGAACAAATTGGCCATCCTTTTGCCCATCGAATCGTGAAAATGGGAATTTTTTCGTACCAATCTTGGACTGTGTGCCTTGTTCTTGAGCGGTCATAATGGTCTTCACCACCCTAACTAGGATATTGTCATCACTTTATAGTTCCTCGAGTACAACATCGCGTTTGTTCTAAGCATTTTGGAGTTCTTGCCGCAAAAGTTCCAACTACTGCTCAATTAGCGATACCCCAGGTAGGGGTGATGTACCAAAATCCTCGGTGTTATGGATAGGATCCATGGCCTTATATAGAACCAAAACCTAGGGCTAAGCATGTGAAAAAATAATTAACAAAGTGATCTACTATTTTTACAAGAACACCACTTTCTAAAGGGATCTATTATTTTTACAAAAAATAACTAAAATTCTATCTTCTAAATATTCTTCTAAATATCTTCAAAAATATCTGAATAAGTCCACACATGTTCACATGCTCATGAATTTTCACTTGCTAAATCAAAACACAAATCACATTAAAACCCTCAAGATATTAAAATGCATATAACATTCCATTATTCCATAAAGTATAACAATCCGATGGTGATACAAACTGACCTAAAGCTCAATAAATATCTACCATCATTGGAAGAGGCTCAACCCTTCGCCTCGAGACAAGGGTTCGAATGTGCACTTACAAAAGGTACATTTTTATTGGGAAGGCAATAACCTCATTCAATGACGAAGGATCCAATGTGCACTTACAAAAAGGTACATTTTTATTCGGAAGGCAATAACCTCATTCAATGACGAAGGTTCCAATGTGCACTTACAAAAGGTACATTTTCATTCCGAAGGCAATAACCTCATTCAATAAATGGTGGACTTGAAACGCTTAGTTTTTTCATATAACGAATAAAATCTTTCGAGCCGGCAATTCGAAATGTACCCCTACTCGACCACCATTGATTTCCTGTCTTCCGCCATCAAAGATTTTGTATGTAGGGCAAAAAGCTACTTTTTACTTGCGTTTGGAACATAAAACTTCTCATTTGCTAATCCAGTCTCACCATGGTAACACTGGTCCCAACTTCCAAGTGATTCCGCACTTCGTCCGCGCTATCAGGCTTCAATGTTTTTACATGCCAGCATTTTCGAGTCGTCTAAAGACAGCGTCACGCTGTACCCATTTTCTATGGACGACAACAGCTTACAAGTGCGTATTTTATTCCTTTTTCCTCTCCGTCTTCATGTTGGTGGGCACCGCCTGTGGATGTAGACGAATGTGCGTCTATCCCATTTTAATGGGCACGGGGTCGGTGGCCTCAGAATGCACAGAGATCGACAAAGATAACTGAAGGATCTGGCCTGCAGTTCTGTCGTGATAGTAATATTCACAAGCACAATCCTTTCTCCCTCTCAGGCTCAGCTGCCGCATACCGAGTCCAAATGCCTATTTCCTCGTTTGTTGGAACCTCTACGAATTCCAATCCCGCCTGGCCAAATCCCTCGCTGCTTTCTCTCACTCGTATCCTTAGATATACATTTCTCACGCGCGCGCGCGCAAAGGATTTTCTGTCGCTATCCTGTCTCCTATCCTCTCATCCGATCGTCTTCATCCCGTCCGAGTATCAGCATATACAGTCGCGTAGCCGTCCGAGTATCAGCATATACAGTCGCGTAGCTGCTGCTCTCCAGTTTATCATTAGCATCCCGCTTCTTGGACGTTCTTTCTTCCGTTTATAGCCACCGATTCCCCTTTGTGCGGTCCTCCTATTTCGCCATTGTGTTTTCTTTTTGCACCCCCATCTCCCTCCCTCTCCGCCTCCCTCCCTCTCTCTCTCTCTCTCTCTCTCTCGTTCTCTCTCTCTCTGTGGTATTTTGCCGAACGGCCCGGTTTCTTCTTGCCCTTCCGTTTCTCATCGTGCAGTTCTTGGTCACGTTCTTTGCGTCCAAGGATCTGGATATCTCCCTGAACCTGTTTCTATTTGTTTCTATTGACATGAAGCTTTGTCATGACGCCATGTCTGCAGTAGTGAGAGAGCCAGAATATGTGATTAACACCAGAGGAGGCTCCGTCCTTGGGAAGAAAACAATCCTTAAGAGCGATCATTTTCCTGGATGCCAGAACAAGCGATTGCAACCTCATGTTGAAGGAGCTCCTAACTATCGTCAGGTGCAATCCACTTTGGCCTTATAAGCTTTAGCATGGCAATTTTGTTTGCATGTCGGCAGTGTATAGCGCATGCACGTAGTATATACTCTGTGCGTGCGTGTGTGTGTGTGTGTAGAGGGAGAGAGAGAGAGAGAGAGAGAGAGAGAGAGAGAGAGAGAGAGAGAGAGAGAGAGAGAGAGAGAAGAGAGAGAGAGAGAGAGAGAGAGAGAGAGAGAGAGAGAGAGAGAGAGAGAGAGAGAGAGAGAGAGAGAGAGAGAGAGAGAGAGAGAGAGAGAGAGAGAGAGAGAGAGAGAGAGAGAGAGAGAGAGAGAGAGAGAGAGAGAGAGAGAGAGAGAGATTTTTGCTGGAGGTTGAAAATTGGCCTATGTGTATCAAGAAGTATGCGGATGTAAGAAGCATGGGTAAAATAGTTATAGAATAAAGAGAGACCTGAATCGAAGGAAAGAAATTTACTATGCGTTCGTCATAAGAGAGAATTGTCAGCATGCATGAACTTGTACGATACTTGTGAAAGTTCACATGCGAGGACATTAGTTTAGTTTACAAACGAGGACAAGCAAATAGGTCTCTACACGGATAATGCTCCTTATTCTCTACGACATTAGATAATTGATATGCAAATACACGCTTTCAATGTGTACACAATTAATGGTGCTCTTTTCTCAACTTGTTCAAAGATAATCGAAGCTTTCTAGGATCATATGCAACATGAGCGAAATACTTTGAATAACAAGAGATTGGAATGAAGGAAAGAAATTTTCTATATGCTTGTCATAAGAGGGAATGGTGAGCATGTGTGAGCTTGTGCGATACTTGTTAAAGTTCACACATGAGGATGGGACATTGACTTATATGACAAACGAGAACGAAGCAAATGGTGCATGCGGGATCATAATTATGTGAAATTTACTTGTGTATGTAGACAAGGTCCTTACATAGATAATACTCGTTGCTCTCTACTCCCCTTTTTACACAATTAATATGGGAAAGCAAGTCTTCAATATGTAGATAATTCTTAGTGCCCTTATTTCAACTTGTCCGAGGATCACTTAAGCTTTCTATGAACTTATGAAACTAGTGATAGAAGTTTATCTTTGGAAAGAGATACTATTCAGTCAACTTGTCAACTTGCTTACTTAATACATGACGTAGTCCATTTAATGGTGGGATCTTAAGGCCAATATGACCTCTTAAACTTGTGACTGAAACCACTTCACATGATTTTTACACGATTGACATTCATCATATTACTATTTTGAATGCACTCACATATTTAGTGGAATTAAAATCATTAAGTCTTTATCCTTCCTCTTACCACTATGATCATATCATACTTTACAGTGTTTCTAGTTACAACATATGCACTATCCATACAATTAGTTGATTCTTGTTGAAATGCATTCAATACTCTTAGGTTCACATCCTTTATTGCGAAAAATTTTAGTTAATGCATGGGGGTTGTCAAAATAGTCTTCCTTTTACATATGTAAGTGATGTTTGTTGGAGCCATTTCTGGTGATTTCAAGGCCTTAATATATGCCCTCAAGCTCTCATCTCATATGTTTCTTTCTTTGTGTAACAACATTGTGAAGATCTCCTTGTCTCTCTCTCTCTCTCTCTCTCTCTCTCTCTCTCTCGCTATGGGGTCCTTTAGTCTTTAAGACAAACAAGATTTTTCTATTCCACACTCTTTTATGAATTGCTATTTTGCCATTTGTCTCTTTTTTCCACAGGCGCTCTAACCTAATCTTTTTCTTCTCTCTCTCTCTCTCTCCCTCTCTCCCCCCCCCCCCCCCCCCAATCAAGCTCTCAATTGAGGAAAGAAGTTTCCCATAACTATGTTGGTTTTGAGGGAGTGAAAGACAAACTCAATATATGTTATTAGCATTAGAAGCATTGTTGGAAGATTTGAACTACCAAACATCACTCATCTTTTCATCCATGTGTACAAGTGAGGAAGATAATTTACTTATTATAGGAGAATCACAACTATCTTCCCATCAAGAATAGGAAAGGATCTAACATATAAATCAGGATCTAACATATAGTCTACTATTATGGGATGTTGCCACAACTATCTTCCCATTAAGAAGAGGAAAGGATCCAACATTAGATGAAGTGATGATGCAAGCTTATGATGATTGTAAAAAACATGAGAACTTTGCATCCATTACCATGGCCTTCATTGCAAGGGGCTCATTGAATCAAGGGAATCTTGTGTTTGCAATCATCTTTGAAAGTGATTGAAACTCAATTAGCATAGGCTCCTATGAGCTCATGCTCATGTTGCATATGCCACAACCTTTCCGTATTGTTAGATCTATTTAGGATACGTCCTTCGATACAAGACCCACCCTTGAGCCTCTAGCTTGTAGCCATACATGGAAGCCACTACCTCAAGGGCTTGGTTTCCTATACCATCATGTCCACACCATACATGTGTATGGGCGGCTATGCCCAAGAGTTATCACTAGCAAGTGCCCTTTGGTAATGCGTGCTACACATGTAGTAGTTCCTTGAGAAGCTGAGCATCGAGCTTATTAGCTCACCCAATGGAACCAAAAACCCGGACCCACACCATAACTTGAGTGGGCAAAGGACAATTCCTATGGTGTCAGAACCCCACCAAGGTCCAAAGAAATTATCTCATGAGAGAGTCCATAGTGGTGCTAGCACCACACTAATGAGACCTTTTACTTGAGATAGTGTATATGGATGTGCTCTTTGCGTAGCCTCATTAGGCATAATATCATGTGCATCTCGGTAGATATTACCAAATGAAGGTTTCCACCACATGCATGGACTAAGAGCCAAGCATCAACTAGCATGGCTACTCATGCATGTCCACGGACCCCTCATACAGAGGGTCCCAACATACACACAATCCATATGCTTGCTACATGCATGGTCTATGTGCCATGGATCAACTTGCATGGTCACTTATGCATGTCCATGGACACCTCATATAGAGGGTCCCAAACATATGCGCAATCTATGTGTCAACCTCAACAGGAGTGGCACTATGTGCATATCAATGGACACTTCGTATAGAAGGTCCTCTTATGCAACCATGCAAAAATACTAGCCTACTAGGATCAAGGTACAAATACATAGAGGGACGAGTTACAAATGCTTGCAAGAACTCATCCTTATTCGTGTCTACCTTGTCCTAACATGAAGTAGTACTACCATGGAAATGGAATGCTTCCGATCTCTCTCTCTCTCTCTCTCTCTCTCTCTCTCTCCCCCCCCCCCCCCCCCCCCCTTTTTTTTTACGGAGTCTCATGACTATGAGGCTACAAACCACCTCTTGGACTAATTACTTGATCCCAAACATGGCAATCATATGGTAACCCCCATTGAGAGAAAGATGTACATAGTCGAGATCTCTATGGAATGAGAGAGAGAACTCCTCTCACCATACAGGTAGCATCCTTTGAGTAGCATCTCAAGCATGAATCCATAAAAAACTTCACTGCTCACTATAAAAAATATAGATCATGTACTGTTTAAGTATCAAAAAATATTGATGGACTTCATTGTCCAACAGTTGTGGATCTGAACCACGCTTGCTGTCTTAGTCTCCTTCATGAACCAATGAAGTTACCAATTGTCTAGGTATCGGAAGACAATCATAGTCTCTAATGGACATGCCAAAATATGTGGCCCACCCCTAAAGGTACCAACCACTAAGTGAATGTTTGGTACATCCCGAAGCACTACACTTCTCTTAGTCCTCCATCCCTTGGGATGTCCTAGCTTGAATTTCTACAACACATGTTTTGCTCCGCGTATCATGTTGAGTCCACCCATCAGTAGCAACCCATTGAACCTTTGGCATAGTGCATCCATATCATTCAACAATAGGGACCAAACTCTGGTCTCTAACTCAAACAAGAAAAGTAAAAAAGCATGCAATGAAATGCATAAATGCTTCAAAAGAATAAAACCAAAAACCACTAAGTTCATCCAAGTCTTTACGTATCTTGAAGAGAAACATATACCTTGTTTGTGATGTACCTATTGATGATATTCTTATGAGCATTATGGTAGGTAACCTTGAGATGGATTTTAACTATTGAAGAAGGTTCAAATTTTTCGTCAAATTTATCCTTTATGGAAGATATTTTGCTTTCTATTTGAGAAGATAGTGGAATAAACTTTTATTAAAATCCAACTCTGATTCATTCTCGATTCAAGACAATGATTTCAACATTATGAAATATCTCAAAGATCAAAATTTGATGGATTTTGAAGGAAAATATGTTAGCAAAAGAGATTGCAAAAGAAGAACAATGTTCATTCAAAGACTTCATATTCTTTATAGGTCCCATAATCATTGGTATACATGGATTTTATTTTGGTTATACTCTTGGATACAAGAATATAAATCTACTTTAAATTACTTCAGAGATTTACCTATTGAGAGCCTAGAGATTTATATCTCATAGGAAATTTGTCAGGACAAGATATTGCAAAGGCAGAACAATGTTCATTCTTAAACCTATTCCTACTTCAAATCCTTAGACAAATAGAATTTAGGGGGTGAATTACAGGAGATTAAAATCGATCTGTACATAACTGCATATATTATTAGGTTAGTTTTTGAGTTTTAGATTTAGAAAGATAAATCTCACAACAAGAATTTACTCTATGAGAGCTTTCTTACCATGCTCATCTTCTTCATAACCCAAAAAATTCAATCCTTAATTTTTGCTCAAAAGGTCAACCACAGTTGAAAGTCAAACGAGTCAAAGTAAATGGCAACCACTCAAGTTAATTTCTAATCCTGAAAAGCAAGTTCGGCAGCGATCCTGAATTTAGTGAAAGCACACAATGAAAAGATAAATTTGGCGGCCCACACATATTATTATGAAAAGTTATCAAATACCCACAAAAAATAATCGTCCAAAAAGCTGCATTTTCTCATAGCATTTTGCCTCCATTCACGTGTATAAAAAGAGTGTACTTGTGGCTCATTATTATACAATCTTGTGGCTCCTCATGCCCATTTTTCTCATGGCTTTTCACCTCCATACATGTCTATAAAAGGAGGGTGATTGTGGCTCATTATTATACAATCTTGGGGCCCCTTATACCCGAGTTTGTGGAGGGAACTATCAACTCGTATGTGAGCAGCCATTGCACCTTATGAGAAGGCATTTATTCGCCTATATTTGAGGATCTGTTTTGCCTACCCTTCGAGGTTCAATGCCTATGGTTGGTGATTCTATTGTTGAAGTGCTACGTGAAGGTTTTGCTTCAGCTTATGTGTTTGTGCTTGTGCTCTTTTATTTTGAGTTCATAAATTGGATAACTCTGGGCGAACATATTAGGTATGTATATATTCCTTTGACAACTCTTCATCTTCAGCCCTAGTCTCGACTCTCTACCTCACATACTTGAAGGCTTTCAGTAGTAGTAGATGAGTAGTAAGTTGGTATCTCTTGTGTTTATTAAACTTGTAATTTGGACTCGTATTAACTTTGGATTGCGTTTGCTCTTTTTGTGTGTATGTTAATATCTTTTGTGTTTATCTTGCTTCTTGAAACTAACTCTGTATTGGTGAGTACAACTTTTGTTGCGTTTTTTTAGTTGAATCCTTATATGCTTTGTCATTGTATTTTGGTTCTTCATTTCCTTGGCAGAGGGAAAATCATCAGCATTCCTCTGGTTCCTTGGGGCTCTAAATCCCTTAGGTTCCACTTAGAAATGGTTTTCAACTTATGAAACGAGATCATAATGTGGAAAATTTAGGTCTCTCTTGAAGTTTCTGTAGATGATATTCAGTGGATGATGTTTAACCTTTTTCTAACGAATGAACTTTGTATGGGGCTAAAACAGTTGTTAAGCATAACATGAGAGGCCTGTTGCTGTTTGGATGATGTATAATCTTGGCCAGGGAAACAACTTTTGTATGAAGTCAAAGTAAAGGTTATGCAAAACATGCCATGTATTGCAGTAATTGTGTATGAGTGGTGAGAAATTCAGTTCATTGGCTCTGTTGAATAGACTTTGTTTGAAGAGTAATTTCTTTGATTCTTAACACCTGCTTTAGGGTAGTCAACAACTCAGTAAGGATAATATGGCTTCTTGTTCAGCCTTAGTACACTAAAGTTTTCGCCTGATATGCTTTGTCTGGAGCTCCACATACTGTAAGACTTCAATTATTGTGAGTGAAATATGTCTGAATCTCTGTATAGCTCTTCTTCTTGTCACTTTGGTATATTCATCCTTATTGTTTTTTCAACTCTCTTAATTCAATATTGAGGACAGAGTATGTCAAATGTTATAGGCTGTGTTCTGAGAGGATTCATTGTCTATTGCCAGCCTGCATGAAAGGGTTTATTAGTCAGGATTGAGTTTGAAGTACAGATTTTTCAGCATCAAAAAGGAGAATTCGATTCTTTTGGTGTTGTCTGCCTTTGATAGATATGTTTTCAAGCATTTTACTTGACCTGTTAGTTTATTCCACAGCACTCGTTTCAACCCAAAAGGGCTGCATCTGTAAAAGTCTCGCATTTGTGAATATTTGATGAACATAGGGGGTTTATCATGGCTTGCATGGATTCTGGAGGTTTCTAGTTTTAGGACTTCTGATGCAGGTTTACATTTTGTTGACAAAGAGGATAAAGAAAAAGAAAGCTGTTTTCAATAGTGGTTTGCATTTGTTTTCTTATTTGGTGTTTCGGATGATGCTTGCTTTTGTTGTCTTTTCATTGAAAGGTCTTGTGAGATTTCATAAGGTTAATTTGCAGTGTTTACATTTTAACTATGAGTCTCTCATCATTCTATGACTTTCATCATTTTTAAATTATGTTTATGCAAAATTCAGATTATTTTGAGCTGTTGTAGGAGTACGGAAACAAAAAATGTGTACTCTCGAATTTCCTGAGACAGAATTTTAAGGAAAGAGATAATTATACAATTCTATGCCTCGTCCTTGTTCCCTGAGAGGAATATTTCAGTTGATGGTGCACAAAAGATGAGCTTGCTTTTCAATGGAATATTAACATACCTGTGCTATTTCAGGTTAGATCTTTACCTGTTTATGGTGTTGCAATCCCAACTGTTGATGGTATTCGAAGAGTTCTTGAGTTAGTTGGAGCAAACAAGCATGGCCCCAAGATAAGAGTACTTTGGCACAATCTTCGGGAAGAGCCAGTGAGATTACTTCGTTGGTGTAAATTATAGAAAGAAACTGAATAACAGTATATCATGATATCCTCTTATTGTTCCAGGTTATTTATATTAATGGCAGGCCATATGTCCTTCGTGAAGTTGAGAGACCTTTCACAAATCTTGAGTATACAGTGAGTATCATTCATCCAGGAGCACCTGATAAATTTTGATCTGAAAAATCAAATTTACATGTTCTTTTTTGTGATTATTGCACAACAATCATTTAGCACAGACTGTCCTTTGGAGTTCTATATGAAGCACATGAACATCTCACAGCTCTGACTCCATTGCAAGTGGTCTGTAAGTCATCTATTTCCACTGATAGTGTAAGGCATTTATTAAGTCATTAAGTGAATGTCGTATTTGGGTACATGTATGGATAATGGTGCCATGAGATCGTTCGAGCTCTGTACTGAGGACAGCTTCATTGAGTTTTGACTATTGATAAATTGGCAAGAGCATGAGGTTACGGTGTGTGAAGTAACAAAATGAAGAAAAATCTAGTGCAGGAACTGATAGAGTATGTGGAGATACCTGCTCCTAGGTTTTTTATAGTTATACATGGCTGATGCTGAAATACGAAGGCGGACGTGTATGCTACAGTAAACATCCTGAAAAAAGCCTAATGCAGGTCTGTACGAACAGTACTGCTGCACGGCAAGCAGATAATAGGTGCATGACAGTATGAAATAGCTTTCATAAGGTAAAAAATGAGAGTACTTACAGTGAGGAAGATGATCCAGCAGCGGAGATGACGAGATCTTCTTCAAAACCTAAATGAACCAAAAACGACTGCACAGCTGCATATGGAGGTGTCTTCGGATACGAGGAGATGGTAGTAGTATGAGGTGGCCTCCAGAGGGCTGGGTTGCTCTGCTATGGGATTCAGCCTCTGCAGGAAGCTCCATGGCCACACACACACACACACACACACACACACTCACACACACACACACACACACACACACACACACTCACTCCGGTGTTTTGATACTTTGGTGCAAGGTGGATTCAGCCTCTGCAGGAAGCTCCATGGCCACACACACACACACACACACTCACACACACACACACACACACACACACACTCACTCCGGTGTTTTGATACTCTGGTGCAAGGTGGATAGTCTTTGCTACTCACTTCATACTATCCTCATCAAAAATGTCGGAGTGTCCGAAAATACTCAGAAATATAAATTTACTCATTAACTGTGGCACTGTAAGAAGTTTACGAGCTGGTGGAGCAACTTTTGGCAAAGACTTCAGCAACTACTAAAACCACATCCCTCAAGATTTCGACTTACTTTTGGATTGTATTCGTTCGCAGACAAAGTGGCTGCGAGAACGACTGCTAACAGCTTCATCCGCCATTGACGATGATACTTGCTCTAGAGTGGACCACTACTCATTGTACATACCATTTTTTAGTGGGCTTTAGTGAGTTCTGTAACCCATAAGGGCTGCGTTGTACATGTCTTTTTTAGTAATACAATCTTTTCCTTCTCAAAAAAAAAAGGAATCTAGTGTCCTTGTAAAAGAAAAATGGGTGCTAATCTCCTTATCGATTGTGATGTGTTATTGGACACCATAGCCATGTTTTCCTCAATGTTTAAAGACAACATACTATCTTGTGCAACCACATGTAAGGCATTCAAATGGTGTTGCATAGCCTTTGGGGAATTGGAGATGAAAAGAATATCATCAGCATATATTAGAATTGGTATCCATGTTCCTACTAGCTGTGTTTCTATCACCTAATCTATCAATGTGACCAAAAGTTTCATCCATCTTCATGCCAAAAAAATGCAGGGGAGAGCAGACATTTGTTTGACTGCTATAGTTTGGATATCTTTTGGAGGGCATAGCTGCCCAACCACTGATGCGTATAAGGCCATATCCCCCATATGAGTTCTGTGGCCACCCCTTTGGCTTGTAGTCTCTGCATCAATTTAACTATTGGTACTATATCAAAAGCTTTCAGGAAGCCTTTTAAAACTAGAATACATCCGTTCCCAACGTGACCTTTCCTCCTTAATGATTTTTCATAGGGTCATGATATGACAAAGAGGAGAGAAAACTCCCCTTGAAACTTGCTTGTCTTGTTGCTCGTTTATCCTCTTTCTTTGTCCATCTGTTCAACTGATGCTCCATAATGGATGCATACAACGGTGATAAAGTGTGACCCAAGAATACAAGTACTAACCAAGATCCAATAATCAACTCTCCTAAATTGTGTGCAACCGAGAAGTCAAGCTGCAACCAAGTGGCATAAAACAAAATATGACCACAATGCCACTGTACATGCACTAACAAAACCATGATTCCAAATCAAAGATGAAAGGGCATATATTGAAATCAATACCACATTGCCATCATAAATATCAAAACTTGACACAAGCTCCTCTACTCTCATATGGAGGAGCATCCACATAGTTCGTACATAGTCAATGCCTTCAAGCTCTAAAACTAAGAGCTCGCACAGAAAAAATCTCTCTCATGAAAGTTCCAAAGCAATATGAACCTCCAAAACCAATTAGGGTTTCTATGGTGAAAATTTGCTTCATTGTATTTTGCTTTTTAAGGGCTTATAAGTTATGAATCTCAAATTTTCATTCATCATATTGAAGAACTCATTTTTGACTACGCAATCGCACTTAGAACACCTCAATATGAGGTGTGTGGCTAAAGACATAAGCAAAACAAGCATCTAGTGTCATTTTCATTTTCACCTACAACACATTTTCATGTATTTTGTGTTTTTGGCGATTTAGAGCTTGGAATCTGACTGTCTACTATAGAACATTGTAGATGATTTCTCAAGCTACATATATCAATTCGAATCACTTCAATCTGACCTCTAAAACTCAAGTTATAGACAACATTCTGAGTTGCTTTGAAAGTGATTATAGATTTGACTTCTATATCACTCTGCGTTTTTTGAATTTTTGACAGAGTAGAGTTTCAAACAAGATCCTTCACTCTCCTATATAATTGTGATGCTTTGTGTAAGCTACACACAAAACTTTAAATCGCATCAATATGAGCTTTATAGCTTGAGTTATAACCAAAATACCTACTTGGTATCAAGAAGATGTCGACCTGTAAATTCACCTCTTGTATCCTAAGCTTCCATTGAAGCTCCTTGCACACATCCTTCAACAAGCTCAAAAAGGGGGGGGAGAGAGAGAGAGAGAGAGAGAGAGAGAGAGAGAGAGAGAGAGAGAGAGAGAGAGAGAGAGAGAGAGAGAGAGAGAGAGAGAGAGAGAGAGAGAGAGAGAGAGAGAGAGAGAGAGAGAGAGAGAGAGAGAGAGAGAGAGAGAGAGAGAGAGAGACGCACACACACATCCGTTGGAGCTTTGAAACCCACACAATGATTTTCTTGAGGCAATGCTCTATATATGATATATGTATATGAAAATAGGGGTAAGGTTACATGACCTTTACATCCCTAACAATGTCATCATCATATAACAAGATATGTATAGTGCCTCCCCAATTCTACTCTTGTTTTGCCACGTTCTTCCATGTTGCTGGATAAAGTCTACAATCTTATCAATGTATATCCCAAGTAAAGTAGGGGATAATGGACACCCTTGTTTCAAAGCTATAGTGCTAACAAAGGGATTGGTAAGCCCACTTGGACATCTGACCCTACTAGATACCTGTTCATATAAACCATATATCCCCCATAGTATAGGCCATCCGTAACTCCAAGGTCCAGTAGCCTTTTGAAAGGTCACTCTCTAGGTACTATAATGAACGCTTTGTGGAAGTCCACAAATCAATAGTGTAACCTCCTCTTCCTAGGTTGTGCTTGATCATTCAGACAATATCCAAGAGTGAAGATGTGGTCAATGGTGGAAAAGGCACGCCGAAAAGCAAACCTGCTTTGGAGTCTAAAAATCCGCTTGCTCAGCTAGAGTGCTTATATCCTCCTCAAGTATCAGTGCATAGGGTTTGGACAACATGGGGCCAATCATGATAGTTCGGTAAGTGCTATGATCGGTCATATCCTTGGACATGTGAATAAGCAAAATAGTGTGCTTTGTCCACGAGGAGGCTCGGAACCCCTCAACAAATGGTTAGTCGAAGAGGTGTGTTATAAGCGGTGCCGAGACCTCTTCGCCATATATAAGATGCTTGATTTGTAAGTATGATTGGTCTCTAGCTATCCAATGGTGTAGATGTGAGATAGCTCTTTTCACCTTCTTCTATGTGAAGAAAGTGAAAGTAGTCGGAGGTGAGCTCTTAGGTGTGGGTATGGGTGGTTGATCTTGTATTTGATACAAAATCTCTAAATAGCGATGCAAGCTCATTGGATCTTGGATGCGGGTGGGTTGTCTCCTCTTTCATAAATGGCGCCATGCAATTGAACAATCTCTACTCATAAGAAAGTGGTATATGTCCTAATATTTGTGCTCGTCCCACACTTGCCTTTACAACGGGTGAGCGATTGCATGCGGCGCTGTGCTTGTCTGTGGGTAATCTCTCCTAGAGCCTCATCAACTATGAGGCATCATCGTAACTCGCGACACTCCTCATCATACAAGCTATTCTGGGGCATGGTCCCAGTGCATGCTGAAAAGGTATGTGTATGGTGAGGAAAGCTTTGTATAGTTGAATCGTGCACATAGTGCATTTAAATCGCGACTTAATCCTCTATATAAAAATTGGAAAAATCGTTTAACGATTTAAATCGTAGCTAATGGTTTTTATACTTTTTGGACGATTTTTATTTTTTAATCTTTTCATAGCCGTCTGGTCATTATTTTGAGTGTTGTGCACATTGGAGAGAGCGTTTGCCTGCATTTCTTGAGCCTTTTGCCAATTCGCCTTATGCCTTCTGCCAGGAATCCTCAAGAAATTGGCTGCAGCCCAGTGAGTACTGAGAGGCTAGAGCACTGCCTCAGCCTGCTGCCTACTACAATATCTAGAGAGAGAGAGAGAGAAAGGGGGGGGGAGAGAGAGAGAGAGGGGGAGAGAGAGAGAGAGAGAGAGAGAGAGAGAGAGAGAGAGAGAGAGAGAGAGAGAGAGAGAGAGAGAGAGAGAGAGAGAGAGAGAGAGAGAGAGAGAGAGAGAGAGAGAGAGAGAGAGAGAGAGAGAGAGAGAGAGAGAGAGAGAGAGAGAGAGAGAGAGAGAGAGCTAGCTAGCTACCAATAACTATCAAGCTTCAGCCTTTAACCCTCTAGGCTCTACAGCCTGATGTGGTATATAATACATTGTCTATGCTTCATGCAATTTTGTATGTACATCCATACATTTTGTTAAAAATAAAAATAAAAATCTCTCTAGGTGGATATAAACCTTGATTTTAATTTTGGTTTTGAACGATCTAAACGATTTAAACTATTAAATCTCTATTTAAATCTTACGATTTAAATCTCTTGGTCACACTATGATCGTGCAAGATAGATGTAATCAGTGAAGTGAGCGTGTCAAGAGGATCATGTGGATCGAGTGTGAGTAACTCTGAGTAGAGATGATGTGCGTAGACATGAGAAAGTTAGTGTGTAAAGTGTATGGTAGTATGAAGATGTCCAAGTGGTAGGGGATCTGGTGATAGAGAAGAGAGATGAGTAAAACTAAGGTATGTGTGATTTGGATCTAGTGGGCGTCGACCAATGGAAATAGAAGGGATGAGAGACTCGAGAGAGAGGTCCAAGAATGCTCTGTCTAGCACCATGTAGAATACCGGTGAAAGACGTGACCTTGGTCATCGATGCATCCCATTATAAATAATGAGGTGGTGATGGTTATTGAACTCAAATAGGTGTCTTCCATATCTTGTCGTATCTTGGCCTGTATGAACTTATGATCTTCCAATCCGAGTCCCAATTTCATTTGGGTCTAAACTCTGCATGAGATCTTGCTTCTCGATATCTATTATCATATAACTCACATTTTCGAGACACTCTATGTGCATTGAAGTCCCCCATGAGGAAGACCTTACTTAATGTAGAGTAATGAACTATGTCCTCTAATAGTGGAGTATATGATGAATCAATATCTCGAACATGACCATGGCCATCGTGCCTGGCATATGATGAACCTCGTGGGGGAAAATATCATATGGTGATGTATATCCATCTCTCTCTGGTCAACTCAATGCGTCTTGAAAGTGCACTTCCACTGAAATCCAGCTATATGGGGTAAACTTCTTTTTGTGCTCTCATGTGTCTTTGTGATCCAAATAAAGTCACGTGCATCCAGTATGTCCTCCAAGTGATTTGGCTGTGTCCAGTGTCCCGTTGGCCATTGCAGTTCCAAACTGCCCCCTTGAGAGATATGTCCTGATGTGGTGCTGTCTCATAGGTCACACACCCCTATTTAGTAGGGAGTACATCTATGAAAGCCTTACCATCATGGTAAAAGGCTTTCCCTCCTTGCTCTCCTCGCCTGTAAGATATGTGGCATACATGCTCTTCTGTGCTCTGTCTGCAGCTTTATGAGGTCCTCGTCCATGAATGAAGATGCTATTGTATAGTGCTGACCACTTTTTGAAAAAAGTGGTTCTCTCCTTTGTTGAGCTCATGTGCAATATAAGGGCTTGAGGTTTCGTATTGTCTTCACCAGCTCTCCATGCACAGGTGAAGGTGAATGGTATGTCACTATATCCGAGCTGATAACATATCTGTGATGCTGCATACATCCATATGAGCTTATGTGCCCACAAGGAGGCATGTGATCTTCATATGTAGATGACGATCTGTCTGAGCCTCTCCTCTTCAAGTGTGTCCTGACTCTGATGTATTCATTTTTTATTGCATCTTCTTTGACCTCTTTTTTAATGTTTTTGCTTACTATTTCTACCCAATTGTTTCTGGCTGACTCCGTTTTGAATCTGATTTGTTCTTGTATGTTTGTCCTCCATTTATTCTTGATTTCTTCCTCAAGATCATCTATTTTTGTGATTTCTCCTTCGTCCTTGGAGATATTCAAGTGAATAATTTCTTCTCGAAGATGGTGCGTTTCAGCTTTCCACTGCTCATGGTCGTCTGTTTGATTTTATCCTCCAGAGATGTTATTTTTTCTGTGGCTTTCCTCATTTCTTGATTGATGGCCTTGTCGGCCTCTTTTTTTGCTTCTCTTATTGCCTTACTCATCATCTCCTCCATGTCCTTCTTCTCTAATCGTGCCATGTTTACAGGCTTGCGATGTCACCGGTTCACAGGTTCACCAATTTTTTAATTAATTAGGGTTTGCCATTCTGATGTCCGTGACATGAAGCTCACTGTGAGAGACCTCAAAAGTGCTACCCATTGCTGTTGAAGAATCTAAGATGAGCCTTTATCTGAATCTTCAGGAATTTCCCTATTCAACAGACCTATATCAGCTATGAACTTCTAGAATTGAACCCCACTTATTCTTCTGTACCCGGTCAGGGCTTCGAAACTGCTGTTTGAAACTCTAGGCTTCTGTGAGCAGTGACGAAAACTACCTCTGTCTACACCAAAACTCTATCTCCTAAAAGTGAGTCTCTATAACTGCAAAATGTAAGTGCATACAAATGCCATGTAGTGCATACAAATGCATTGTGTGATGGTCACACAATGCACATTGTGCAATACTCCATGGAACTTCATCCACTCCATATTACCACATCATATCTGAGTATATTCCAGTTTCTTCCACGATCGGCCACTTTCCTACATACTTCACAGGTTCAAGATCCTGAAAAGAACAAACCAATCCACACAAACAATGATCAGTGCACACTATACAAATGTAAAAGACACAAACACTCATAATACATTAATCCCAGAGCTCAGACACGATGCATACCACACATAGGGGACATCACTCACACAAGACAGCATGCCTACAAATACACAAATAACCATTGTTACAGATGTCGACGCAGTAGGAAGATACACATGCATGAGCATGCCATTACAGATTTCAGGACACAGACGAAATAAACAGAGGTGAAAATTATGCAACTGTCATGGTTGAACATGCCAATGTAGATTTCAGGATAGAGAGGAAGAAAACAGATGTAAAAATCATGCACTTGTCCTGGTGAAAACAAGTGATTAAGAATGGTAGCATGCTGGAACAAGAGGTCCGTTTTGAAGGGTTTTGGATGTTTATTACAAGTTTGAGTGGGAACTGTACATCTGGGCCAAATTTGGGGTGCGAGCTCGCTTTTACTGACTGTAAATGTGATACAGCAGGCTTGTTGTGTTATTTTCTTGGTTGATATAGAACTCTATACAGAAAATAATAAGTTTGTTAATGATAGGGTATCAATCGTGCAAGGGTTGAACAAATGGAAGCTCGATTGAAGGAGGACATACTGCAAGAGGCTTCTCGGTAGTTTCCAATTTTTGAGCCAGAGTCTGCAATCTGTTGTTAATTCTGTACATTTTATCTGTTTATCTTAATCCCCTCTCTGGCATCTTCTAGTTTCACAAACAAGGTCTTGGTCAATGATGAATTACCAGATGGTCAGATGGTAGACTTGTGGGAGCCTGTCACTCAAGACTCCGTGCAAACTCCACTTGAGGTATTTAACATGTACTCTCTCTCTCTCTCTCTCTCTCTCTCTCCCGCCCCCCCCCCCCCCCCCCCCCCCCCCCCCCCCCCCCCCCCCCCCCCTCTCCCTCCCTCCCTCCCTCCCTCCCTCCCTCCCTCCCTCTCTCCCCCCCTCTCTCTGTGTTTCTCTCTCTTTCACCTACCAAGCTATGTGCATGCATCCCTGCATGCCGCCGCCGCCACACACCACCCCCCCCCCCCCCCACAACCACCACCACCCCCCACCACACACACACAAATGGATGCACATTTCACATCCATGGATGACCGGGGGGGGAGAGAGAGAGAGAGAGAGAGACGCACACACACACACACACACACACAGAGAGAGAGAGAGAGAGAGAGAGAGAGAGAGAGAGAGAGAGAGAGAGAGAGAGAGAGAGAGAGAGAGAGAGAGAGAGAGAGAGAGAGAGAGAGAGAGAGAGAGAGAGAGAGAGAGAGAGAGAGAGAGAGAGAGAGAGAAAGAAAGAAAGAAAGAAAGAAAGTGTTTTTACGTCTATTAGGAGGCCGAACTCGGCCTATGAGACAAATCGATGTACATGGGTGTATCTTCTGTCAATCAGAAAAGATAAAAGTACTGAAAAGAAACTGGTTAAGCTGATATAGATCTCCGTAGTGTGCATGTGTGAGAGAGAGAGAGAGAGAGAGAGAGAGAGAGAGAGAGAGAGAGAGAGAGAGAGAGAGAGAGAGAGAGAGAGAGAGAGAGAGAGAGAGAGAGAGAGAGAGAGAGAGAGAGAGAGAGAGAGAGAGAGAGAGAGAGAGAGAGAGAGAGAGAGAGAGAGAGAGAGAGAGAGAAAGAAAGACTTTTTAACGTCTATTAGAGGCCAAAATCGGCCTATGAGACAAAACATATACATAAGTATGATCCAATCCACTGTGATCCAAAACGAAAATAAAGTGTGAGTACTACAAACGGGTATAAAAAGAGGGATAGTAGCTGGCATCAAGGCTGTGGGGTGCTATGGGTATGCACTCTATATGCTCAATGGGTGAGATACAAACATGATATGCATAGGGAGGGGAGGTTCGATGGTGTCACAACCCCCTAAATGCCTGGAGTGGGTGTAGGATATAATGTATCGGTGGGTAAGGCATCATGGCGATCCTCAAAATGCTCTGGGCGTCCAAATCGATAGGGGTGCGCTGCTGACGTCTCTGTATCTCCATGTCATGGCGTGCGTGAATCGCCTGAATCTCTCTCTGATGTGGAGGAGCTCTCCGGACAAGGGGTCTCGATCGTCGACGCTGTCGTCTAAGCTCCTCTGCTCTGTGTAATGTGACACCCCGCATCGAGTTGGGCCCTCGAGTGTATGTGGGTCTGAAAAAATCTGTAATATGAGTCTGAGGGGGGGGGGGGGCCAGGTGTATCTCCATCTGCTGCTGGAGGAGTGATGCGCAGTGGTGCTGGAGCTCTACTAGGAAACGACCTAGAGGGCGCTGGTCCTCTGTCCCCAATAAAGCCCTGATCTCTCTAGGCCCCCTGAAGAGCTGTGGGTAGCGGTCTCTGATGTCCTCATATGCCTGGCATCTACATGTGTAGTGCTCCTCGTCCTCCACCTCCTCTCTACATATCTTGCATAATCGCTCATCCCTGGAGGTATGTGTGGCTCGCCCAATCTCAATCTCGAGCTGGTGTGATGATACTTTGAGCTGCCCAATGGCCACTCTCTGAGCTGGTGCCATATATGTATCCATGTATCGTGGTCTTTGAATGAAACCATCCGCTGTCACAGTCAGGAAGTGCTCTCTGTAGTGTTGCCTCTTTGTGGGAAGAGGCTCCCGTGGTGCTATCCATGTCTCCCTGACGTGTATCTGTAGTAGGTCCTGACGGATGATCCTATTCCTCTCCGAACGAGAGAGGGTAATGTGGGGGGAAGAGAGGTCATACTGAAAAGGGGGGAGACCCGTAATGCTCATGCCATGGTATGCTAACCATCGGTAAGTCTGTGCATACCATACTCTCTCATGCCCTGTCTCTGCCAAATGTCTAGAGCTCTCAAATGCAAGCCTGGTGAGTCGGCTAGTGGGGAGCTCTCTGACTCTCAGAATAAAGGTCACCAACTGGAAGAGGGCCTCCACTAGCATCGGTTGTGTGCCAAGCTCAGCTCGTATAATGTCATGTGGAACGGAGGGCTTGCTGCGCAGCAAGCGTGATATCATGGTGATCTGGGGCCTCTCAATCTGCGTCCACATCGCCTCTGTGATCCCTGGTGCCCATACTGCTGCTGCGTACATCAATGCGGGTGTCACTAGAGTGTCAAAGAGCCACCCCTTAGTCCTGGGCTCCTGAAAATGTGTCTGAAAGAAGCATCTCTCCAATCCTGCAAGTGCCGCATAACCTCGCGTCAATCTATCTCTCGCAGCCTGTGCCATGGAGAATACCCCTGTGCTGCCCGAGAAGGTGATACCTAGGTAGACGTAGGAGTCCACTACCTCTATCTGTCCTCCAGCTTCTGTGAAAGAGGCGCGATGGCGTACTGTCCTGGAGGTATGGAAGATCATGACCTTGGTCTTGCCAAGGTTCACTGTGAGTCCTCTCTCCATGCAAAAGGTATCGAGCGCCTGTAAATGTGACTGCAACCCCTCCTGTGACTCTGAGAGCATGACAATGTCATCAGCATATAATAGGATATGTACTGGCGTACCTCCGATGTCTCCTCCTCTCCCTCGTGCTCGCTGTATATACTCCGTGATCTCGTCGATGTAGAGACCGAAGAGAGTGGGTGAGAGGGGGCAACCTTGTTTCACACCAATGGTGCTAACAAGGCTGTCTGATAGACCGCCGGGGCAGCGTACCCTGCCTGTGACTCGTGCATACAAAGCGTGGATGGCCCATAGCATGTCTGATGGAAGTTGTAACTCCTGGAGCCTCCGTAGTAGTCTCTCTCGAGGGACCATGTCGAAGGCTTTGTGGAAATCCACAAAGCAACAGTATAGTCTCTGCTTCCTCGCCTTCGCGCTCTCAATCAAGCAACGAAGCACGAAGATGTGGTCGATGGTGGAGAAAGTGCGGCCGCGGCGGAAGCCTGCCTGGCCGGGTGCTCTGATCCCCGCTGCCTCAGCGTGTGTACTGAGCTCTGCCTCTAGTACTGCCCCATAGATCTTGGCCAGGATATTGCCTATCATAATAGTCCTGTAGTTCCCTGGGTCCATCATATCGCCGGACTTATGGATAGGCATAATGGTATGCATAGTCCATGAGTCGGGTAATCCCTCAACCAAAGCACGGTTGAAGAGATGGGCGATCAAGTGGGAAACTACATCTGCTGCGTATATAAAGTGCTCTCCCTGTAGCCCCGTGTGGTCTACTGAACGGCCATGCTGTAGCCTATGGATGGCCTGTCGTACCATGCCTGCTGTGAAGAGGGTGGATATCACCGGACGCGGTGTGGAAGGAATCGGTAATGGTGGCTGTCCTGGGACGTCATATAACCTCTGGGCGTAGGTGTGCCAAGTCGAAGGATCGGCTATGGGTGTAGGTGGACGTGGCTCACGTAGTGCCCTCCACGCGGTGGCACAATCCCTACTCATGAGAGGGTCGATCAACTCTGCCTCCTGTCGCTCCTCGAAAGCTCGCCGCTTCCGGCGTGTGAGGGCTCGCATCTGTCGTCGTGCCTCCCTCTCTGTGATGGATCCCAAGATACTCTGTGCTCTGAGATGTCGGTATAGTCGCCTACACTCCTCATCGTACCATCTATTTTGGGGTGTATGCCCCAGCGGTGTCGGATGTGCAGTGCTGTGGGTGGTGTATGGGAAGCTGAGAGTAGCAGATGTATGGAGGATCGAGGAGAAGTGGGCGGTGAGGGTGTCCAAGGAGGCAGAGGGATCAAGGGAGTAGATGCGCTCTCGAACATGGGAGCTATAGATATGTGCTAGCTCATGTCTAAAGTGAATGGTGGTACGGGCTCGTGGTTGTGTGGTGACGGGGTGGGGTATGCATGGTGAGCCGCGAATGGATAGGGCAAGATATGCATGATCAGCTCCAATCGGTAAGGGTGGGATAGTGAATGAGGTGATCAGATGTGTCGCCTCCGGGGGTCCGATAACATAGTCTACCACACTGCCCCCCTGTGGTGTCATGGGTGGAATGCAGGTGAGACTGCGCGAGGTGGGCCAGCTCCCCATCCCATTATATATAACGAGACGGTGTGCTGCTCCCATCTGGAGTAAGTGTCGGCCATATAAGGTGGGTGTGGCGGTGTCGGCTGAGGCTCTGAGTGTAGGCATGTCCTCTATGGTACGAAGCATCTCAGGGTCGTCAAAGTCGTAGATATCCCACTGGTGGCTCTGAGTGCGGGCATTGAAGTCTCCTACAAGGAAGACTTCACCCATCCCGATATACTCCATAATCGTGTCACTGAGGCAGTCATATGGCGATGTGGTGTCTGGTCCCTCCCCTCCTGATGGCTGCTCAGGGGAATGTGTGAAGCGTAAACCAATGGGTGCAATATAGCATACGGCGAAGTACGCTGCTCTCTCCTCTGATAGCTGCAAGCGTATCCACATGAAACGTGCCTCTGGGTCTCTGGCTACCACCTGTACCCTGTGCTGTAACGACTGTCTATAGAGCATGGCTACTCCTC
>CM035408.1:199380673-199383173 GCA_020310875.1 Ceratopteris richardii | reverse complement strand
GCTGTCTTCCATTCCATTCCAAAGTGGAGAGTACAAACTTGAAATGATGAATCAAAAAATTTAGTGTGCATGAGGAAGTTTGTAAAAGAGCATGCGAAAAAAACTTATTCCACTTATCGAGTTTCCATAATCCCCTGAACTTCACCTCTTCATTTTCTACAAGTTTCCAAAAAATAGGAGCCCAGAAAGGTTTTTGAGAGGAGGCAATACGCATAAAGAATGCTGCTATTCTGGCCATTAAATGATTGTGCAGATTTAAGATTCCAAGGCCACCTCTATCTCTTGGTTGACATATATATTTCCACGAGGAGAGCACCAATGCCCGAGTATGCTTTTTGTTCCAGAGGAAATTCTTTACCAAGCTATCAAAGGTATCCAAGTGAGTTTTCTTCCAATCCATCAACAACAAATAATACATAATGTAGGGCTGCATGAAGGCTTGCACAATCCTTATTCTTGCATACAATGGCCATTGTGAGGGAAACCACTTAGCCATTTTTCCTCTGATTCTACGAAGCATCCACTCACTTTTATCTTTAGTGGGAACTCCAATGCCTAAGGGGTAACCCAAATGTCTAAAAATAGTACCTCTGTCAATCTTAGGACCATCCCATTCAAGAGATTGGAAATGCGATGCAGAGATGTTTACAATCGCCGATTTCCTCATATTAATCTTCAATGCAGACGCTTCCGAAAAAGGAGTTAAAGAGTCCAATATATTTCGGATATTCTTCTCTTCCGCCTTCGCGAAAATAAATGTGTCATCAGCAAAGCCCACTGCAATTTGCTGAATCCCATGAATAGACACACCCTGGATCCATTGCGAATTCATTTTTGCATCCAAAAGATAAAACATTGGAGACGACGCTAAAGCATAAAAAAGCGGACTTAAAGGACATCCTTGACACACAGAGCGCTCAATAATGAAGGGTTCAGAAAGCCTTCCATTTATCTCAACGCAAGAAGCACTTCCCTGGGCTAGTATGTATATCAATCTACATAATCTTTCACCAAATCCCAGTTTTTTGAGTACGAGAGCAATAAAATCCCATCTAATTAGATCAAATGCTTTTTCAAAGTCGATTTGCATCCCAATTGTTTCTTGATTAGTTGCTGCTGCATGATCCATTAATATTTGCGTGAGAAAAATATTATCATAAATAGATCTTTGATGTATAAATCCGATCTGCGCTGGATGAACCACCTTATGAACGATATATTTGAGCCTCAATGCGAAAATTTTGGCAAAAATTTTATAAATAATGCTCACCATTGTAATTGGTCTCCAATCTCCAATACATTTGGGAATGTCCAGCTTTGGAATGAGTTTAATCTTTCCCAACTTAAAAGCATACGGCATATTTTGATCCCTCCATATTTCATTACAGACCTGAAGAACAAGATCCTTGAGTGAAGGCTAGAAAACCAAAACAAATTCTTTCGTGATGCCATCCAAACCTGGAGCTTTACCATTCTTTAGAGATTTAAGTGCTATGTAAACCTCCTCCTTTGAGATACTCTTTTCACAAGCAACTGCCATATGAGAATCAACATTTTGAGGGGTGTACCTCAAAGATTCATGAAGAGAGTCAAACCAAGCCTCGTCTGATCTATATGATGCTGCAAACAACTTTCTAAAATGCTCTGAACATGCTGCTGCCATGGAATTCCCATCAGTGATAACCGATCCATGCATGTGAAGTTGAGAAATCGTATCCTTGAGACGCTTAATTCGCAAAAAGTCAAAAAAGCATTTAGAATTTGCATGTAAATCATTCACTTCCATACATCTTGCTTTCACTTTTGAAGATTGGATAGCTTGATTCTCCATGAATTCCAAGCATTTATATGCCTTACAAAGATGGGCATATTCATTATCAGAAAGCATGATCCCAGTGTCAACCTTCTCTGTGATACTAAATATAATCTGCTGAGCTTCACATTTAGCAGAGTTAAGGACTTTAGAGAAATACTTCCCACAATCTCTAATCACAACTTGCAAATTTGCAACAAAATACTCCCATTTCATACACGCAGATACCTTCAAAGAAAGCACCGGCTGAATAAGATCCTGTACCTTAGACTTGAACAGAGAAGTATGCATCCACGAGTGATTTATTCTCAGCGGAATTCTAGGTAGATTTCTTGGAATACAAGAATTCCAGTCCATCTCCTCAAGCGATATCAATAAAGGGTTATGATCAGAGAGAAGCATTGTAGCATCTATCCACATTTTAGATATTGCTTTAAAGTATAAACATGTGAATAATAACATTTATCTAGTCTGCTCATAGCTGTTCTATGCGATCTTGAGTGAAACGGATAGCGAAGGGTATGCCCATCAATGCACCCCCATAAATCCTTACAATTCAACATAATCAATATCTCATTCCATGAAGCGCTTTCTTGCGAGGACATCACCGAAGAAGAAGTTGTACAATCTGTCCTTGATTCTACCATATTGAAATCACCACAAAGCAAAATACGAGCTTCCTCCCAT
>CM035408.1:199353173-199375673 GCA_020310875.1 Ceratopteris richardii | reverse complement strand
GGTAAATCATACAAAAGTTTTTGAGATTCATAGCATTCTTGCTTTTACTTGAGTTGAGAATTAACTTGTTAGTGTTCAAGAAGCATTACATAGTGCTGTGTGGAAAAACGCAATGCAAGAGGATATTGATTCTATTAATAAAAATTAAACTTGGAAGCTTTGTGAGTTACCTAAGAGAAAGAAAGCGATTGGTATTAAGTGGATATTCAAGATCAAAAGAAAAGCTGATGGTATATTGACATCTATCAAGTAAAAGGTTAATGATCAAAAGTTATGCACAAAAGAAACGTATTGACTATGATGCAAAGAATGACCAGTGTCAAGATAGTACTTTCTTTAGTTTCATTTTTGATCCAAAATTAGATATTAAAACAATATTTCTTAATGGTGATCTACATGAGGATGTCCACATTCAATAACGGGTTTGGAAGGAAAGGTAAACAACATCTTGACACACACATACACACACACACACCCCTAAGAAGGGAATATGCCATTATTGCAAGAAACAAAGTCATAATATTGCAGAACGCAAAAAGAGAATTTTTAATGAAGAGAAGACAGCTTGAGGTAACAATGTTGAAGAGAGATCAAAAGGTGAATCTTCTTGTGAAGAAGATACTTTTTCATGTGTTGGCATAGTAGAAGTGTCTTTTGATCAAGAAGCATATGGTCATGACTAGGGTGTTGTTGGTGTGGAACAAGTCATACTTAAATCAAGATCAAGTCGTAATTTCACTATTTCTAATGTTTTGTATGTACTAGAGATAAGAATTTGTTCTCAAGCTCAGTATTTCTTACTGAAGGCCAGAAAGTGATTTTTAAGAAGGATTCATGTCAAAATCTTGCACTTGGTGAAGGGCATTGTCTATACAAGGTGAGAATAGAAGTGGCATGTTTATTTTGTCAAAAATCAGCCATGCTAATCTTGCTAAGCCATGTATATCTCCAAAGGAACATATGAAGTTGTGGTATGCAATATTTAGTCACATCGGCTTTAAAATTTTCAAGCATATGAAGGACAAGGTATTGTTGAAACTTTGCCAAATCTTGCTTTACTAGAAGATGCAGATTCATGTGAAGGATGTCTTGAAGGGAAGTTATATAAACTACCATTCAAGAAGCATGGATTTATTTTAGCTAAGATAAAGTTGCAAATCATTCATTTTGAATCTTGATGTGAATGGACCTTTGAGAGAAGACTCTTTATATGGTCATATATATTTTCTTACTTTTATTGATGATTTTTAAGGTACTTATGGATATTTGGTTGAAAAGCAAAGTCTGAAGTTTTTTCTATATTCAAAAAAATTGCAGCCATGGTTGAAAATGAAAATCAGTCTAAAATTCAGATTCTAATAAGTGATAGAGGTGGAGAATACATGTCCAATGACGTCAAAGTCATATTTAGAAGAAGATATTTCTTATCAACTTACTATTGCTTATACTCCATATCATAATGGTGTTGCAAAGAAAAAAACTCGTACACTTGTTGAAATGGCACATAGCGTGTTAACTTCAAAGAGTATTTCACCTAGGTTTTGGTTTGGTGCTATTCATACAGTTAATGACATTCTTAATAGGACTTTAATAAAAACTTACCTTATGAAGCATATTATGGTAATAAACTTAATGTGAACTGCTTCAAAGTTTTTGGTTTTCCCTTTTATGTTCACATTGAAAAGAAGGATTGTGGTAAGCTTGATGAAAAAGCTATCAAAGCCCTTTTGTGACAACAAAGGGTATAGATTCTATGTCCCAAAAACAAGTAAAATCTTGCTCTCACACAATGGTTGCCTTGCTGAAAATCAAATTTATGACAAAAATTCAAAAGTTTTAGAGTTTATTAAGAGAGATAATTATGAAGTTTCTAAAAGGAATTAGATCCTTAATTCTTATATTCATCTATATAGGTGGAGGTGATCAACCTTCTCAAATCCTTACTAAACTAAGTAAAGATAAAGGAAATGAGAAAGTTGTAACCACTCTTATGCAAGCTGAATTTTATGTGCCACCACCAAAACCTCCACAATCTCTCATTCTTTCTCAACTTATACACGAAGTTTCTAAAAGGAATTAGATCCTTAATTCTTATATTCATCTATATAGGTGGAGGTGATCAACCTTCTCAAATCCTTACTAAACTAAGTAAAGATAAAGGAAATGAGAAAGTTGTAACCACTCTTATGCAAGCTGAATTTTATGTGCCACCACCAAAACCTCCACAATCTCTCATTCTTTCTCAACTTATACACGAAGAACCAATTCATCAAGTTGGAGAATTTCTAAAAGTCAAGAAGAAAGAGAGATAGCGCCTGTCTTTAAGAAGCTTCCAAAATGGTATTTGAAACTTTGCCAGAAACCACATCCAAACTTTCAAAAGAAGAACAAGAGGTTAGAAAGATCGTGAGGTAAATCATACAAAAGTTTTTGAGATTCATAACATTCTTGGTTTTACTTGAGTTGAGAATGAACTTGTTAGTGTTCAAGAAGCATTACATAGTGCTGTGTGGAAAAACGCAATGCAAGAGGATATTGATTCTATTAATAAAAATTAAACTTGGAAGCTTTGTGAGTTACCTAAGAGAAAGAAAGCAATTGGTATTAAGTGGATATTCAAGATCAAAAGAAAAGCTGATGGTATATTGACATGTATCAAGTAAAAGGTTAATGATCAAAAGTTATGCACAAAAGAAAGGTATTGACTATGATGCAAAGAATGACCATTGTCAAGATTGTACTTTCTTTAGTTTCATTTTTGATCCAAAATTAGATATTAAAACAATATTTCTTAATGGTGATCTACATGAGGATGTCCACATTCAACAACGAGAGGGTTTTGAAGAGAGAGGTAAACAACATCTTGTTTGCAAACTAATCAAAGCTCTTTATGCTTTGAAGGAAGCACAAAGAGCTAATATACATCTATATCTTATTTTCAAAGGTTAAAAAAAATTAAAATCTTCTCCTATTGCCTATTTTAAGTCAGAGGCATATGTTTTGATTATAATGAACATTTATGTTATAATATCATCTTGACAGGTCTCAAAGATCTTGACAGGTCTCAAAGATTCAAGTCTACAATTTTTTAAGTCAGAACTTAAGAAAGTATTGGATGTTAATGATCTTGGAATTTACATTTGTATCTTCGGATTGAATTTATTCACTATTGGTTTTAAAGGCCCACAATCAATATAGAGACATAAATGAAATATAGACATGAGAGAGAATAAACAAAATCATAGAGAGATGGAGCAAAGTTTCACATTAATGCCTCTGATTCCAAAGTATGAAGTACATGATTGTTACAAAGAAGCATAAATATATGCATATAGATGCACGCCATGTGATGAAGATGATCTCCTCCAAGTGTAGATAAGCTTCAAGATGTTCCTCTCAAATATATGTGTGAAGTACAAGACCTATAATCTGCTGCCCTCCTTTGAAGAAGAAGAAAAACCCTAATTTCAGCTCCTCCAAGGTAAAGAAAGATCTCCTCCAAGGTCTACCTCAAGTTCAAGCTTCCAAGAAGTGAGAACATGATGCTCTTTAAACGTAATCGAAGGGTATATATGCAATCGCCCATCCTTATGATTTTTGTGCCACATCATCATATGAAAAAGCCTATGTATGAGAGTTCGATAATTTATGGAAATCTACTTTGCTCTTTTGGAATTTTCATCATGATTATGTAAAAATAGTCATTGGACACTTGAACTCTATAAAAGAGTCATTAGGGGTGGTTCATAGTAATCATATACATATATTGTATGTGGTAGAGTTTGGGGGTTCTAGCTTGTGGAGGTCTTGGAGCTGATTTGGAGTTTATTAGCTGCTGCTCATTTCTTCTTTAGACACATATGTGTGTGTAGTTGCTGATTATTGTAAGTTGCTGCTATGTTTTGGTTTATCTTCTATACTTGTTATTGAACACCTAGTACCAGAGAAGCTATTGTGGCAGCTTACATCAGAGGAGAATCTAATTTTTGTTAGGTTTGCAGATTTTACCCTCTATTCGAGCACATAGGTTGTTTCTCTCACAAGCATTCTATTCTCTCTCCATATTCTAAGACACTTTCACTTTCATTAACTCTTAGACACACTTCTCTCCAATTTTTATGCCTAGATCCATCATATATTCAGCTGTATCCAAATTTCGTATATAACATACGCATTGTATAGTTATTCCTTCATCAAGTTATTTTTAGGAGTAGCTACTTTGCTACTTGTTCATAACACTTGTCTCTTGTCTATTTTTATAGCTATTAGTAATTCATTTATCTTATTTGGTTCAAGGTGTGTATGTGTGCATGGTTCTAAGTGTTGAAAAGACTTATTATTGGGCCTACCTCGCTTCCAACAAGGTGATGCAAGGTGATGCATGGGATGAAAATGTAAGGTTGAGGTGACATATGGGCTGGAATATGCAAGGTTGAAGTGATATATGGGTTGGAATATGCGTCAATGACTTAACAAAGCAGAGAGTGCTCCCACTCTAAGTGAAGCTTATAGGAGTTGAAATTCAAGGGCTCAACCAAGAGGCTAAGAGCTTCGATTGCATTGGGCTTCCTTGGGCAAGTGTATGCCTTGAACAATGAAGGTTCATAGGCCAAGGATCAAGCTTGGACTAAAAAATGCAAGGATGATGGCTGGTATGCTCTCTAAAATGAAGGATATCGCTGGTATGCTCTCACAAATGCAAGGGGAAGAGGTCACAAACACAAGGGATGAGGCGTTATTTCTCTCTTGCAAGGAGATGAGGTGAGTCACAAATGTAAGGGGATGAGGATCAAGGTGGTATTGATCAATGCTTTCTAGCAAGGGGATGAGGTGAATCACAAATGCTAGGGCAAGCTCTCACGGTTTGCAAGGTAGCTATGCTTGAGAAGAACACGTGATGAAATGAGGAGGATAGGGCTCAAGATTAGAAAGGACCTTGGCCCTTGGTGGAGTCACATGTACCCCTATACAGTATAGATGTGGTGGAATGCGATGTTGATCCTATGGATGATGCCCACTCGTGTAGTTGCATGATCTCTGGCTGGGGGGTGGGCCTCTATGGACATCACAACTAGGACGTAAGTTTGATGTCTGCCTTTTTATGTTGTGAGTATGGCTTATGTTTTGTCTTGTTAGCAAGGAGGATCTTGGTGTGGTGCTGAAAGTTTGGGAATCAGTATTCTCATCATTGGCATGAACTCTTTAACTTCTTCCTCCAGTGTATCTTGATCTTTGAGTCCATTTATTCTCACATGTGGAGCACATCCATATCTCCATACATCCTCTTCAAGGGCCACGGTGGATGTGGGGTTTATTATCTCCTTGCCTCTACCCTCCTTTGCAATTGCTATCCACCTTTTTGATTCAACCACTTTCTTTTGGGTTTTATAATCACCTCACCTTCAGGATGTCTTTCTCTTGTTGCATCTCCTCTTCTTTGATTGCTTCCACTTGTTCTTTGATTTTGTGTATGTGCCTACACCTGCACTCTCATACTCTCTCTCTCTCTCTCTGCCTCTCTATTATATGCATATTTTTCTTCATGTCTGCACAGACATGGACACAGCAGGTCACACTTTTTGGCATGCAGGTGATTACACTCTCATGAACTTTCCTTTCTCATTGATACATTCACTATGCTGCAGGTTTATGAGGCTTTACAATCGGAAGGGTACAACGTCGATTATGAAAGGGTTCCCATAACAGATGAGAAGTCTCCGAAAGAGAGGGATTTCGATTTGCTGGTAATGTTTCTCTATTTTGGAAATTTTTTATTTTCCTTTTCCATTTATTGCATGAGTCAAAATTTTGCAGTATATCTTTTGATTAACGAGCAAGCAGATGATTTCTGTTGAGTTAAATGTACTCATGGTTATAGGAATTGTATAAAGAAATCAGCATTCAGTTAATTTAGCTAGAGAGATTATCTAATCAATAGAAATGACTATAGTATACTTTCTGAATCAAGAATATTTTTCTTGGAAAATTGGAGAGAATTTGACTTTCAGAGCTTGGTTGTTTCTTGAAAGTTTAATTAGTTTAATTTCTTGGAAAGTTGGAGAGAATTTGACTTTCAGAGCTTGGTTGTTTCTAGAAATTTGCAGTACCTTCACTAACAAGATTTTCAATCATCTGGGATCCTTGCAAGCATTATTTGATACTATGAAACACAATTATTATTTGCAAATAAATGAACTGAAAGGAAAGCTTTTTAGTTATTGATTAGGCTCTCGAGCTAGCCCCTAGGTAAGACAGGAAAGAGCTCCAGGTGTTCAAGAATGGATGGCATTCTTCTTGGACATGTACATGCTAAAACATGTTAAGACGGGTTTAACTAAAACTGTGCTTCTGAACTTTGAGCCATGTATTTACGTTTTCCTACAATTTCATGAGCATATCTTGATAGAATCAACAGAGATTACAGAATCACAGATGTATAGCATCTCTTGTTTTTGATTATCATTTTGTCCTTAAGTTCACTTGTCTAGTATTTGCATGTTTACATTAAAATCAAGTTTGTGACAATTCTGTGTGAGGGCGAATTTAGTGTACTTGCTGGAAGGCATAGTGTGAACAATCGATTTGAATTGTGATATAAAATTAAGACTTAATTGTTGAAATCATTCAGAGTCAAAATTAAAAATGAGGTTTTTATCCCTTTGAAGAGATTTCTATTTTTATAACAAAGTATATATATGCCACACACATACAAAATATATAACCATGTAAACAAGATTGTAATCATGATATCAAGCTTTACATAGTATCAAAATCAAATGATCAACACACAAACTTCTGGAAATGCACTAATTTCAAGGCTACCCTAAGAAGGTATAAGAAGAAAAATCGTAATCCTTGAGGTTTAAATTGAGTATGGTTTAAAAGTTTTGTTGCGATTTATTTACACTATGCTGCAAGGAACCTCTTGTTCCAAATCTGTATCTTCAAGTATGGTTGAAGCATGAGATCAATTCAAACGTTTTTGGTATCTTCGTTCAAGATGGTAAACTAAAAAGAGTTCAAACTACACTCTATGGAATACTATTTCAAGATATTTGCTAGCTTCAAGATATTTGTGGGATACTTATTTGAGATTCCTTAAACTTGATGATGGTGCTCTTGGGAATCAAAGGTAAAAAAGAGAATCTACTTTAGACATAACTTCTTCATCAGTTGGAGGACCTTGTACTCTTTGGATATGCTTAAATACCTATACTCTCAATTTTTTTGCACTTTTTCAACCCACTTCAAAACAAAGAAGATGGGGCCGCACAAATATTGGCTTCCATTGCTTTTTTAGTCAAAAGCTCAATGATTTTTCACATCTATTCTTTCAATGCTTCAGGACCATGGGATATACTTGAAATATTTGTTTGAAACTCATAACATAGTATGAGTTTCTTTAGTGAGGAGACAACGCAATAATATGAAAAAAGGTCAAAATATGTAGGAATATCTACCACAACTTGAAGACATTAGAGGACAACTTACCAATATGGTGAAGATGTTAGTGATGCAAAGGTATGAATGTGACTCTTGGTTCATTGCTAGATTTGTATCTCCCTTGGTTTCTTAGCTAGGTTTTATTATGGCTAAGCTTGGTTGGAAGTCCTGAAAGTGATAGAAACATATGTGACTTTGCAGTGCTAAAGGGTTTATCACTACAAGATGAGACAATATGTCAGAATATGACATTTTGATCAAATTGAAAATTTATTATCCTTCAAAAGAAAAAGTGGTGCAAGCTTAGAGTAAAATAAAGAGACTCTTCAAAATATTGCTGATTCAAATATAGTTGATGAAGACTATGCTTGCGTGATTTCATTAGAGATTCTAGATTGTCTTGAGGATCCCTACATTATTGCTTTTATTTTTTGCATGTTTGGTATGTTGATAGTGAGTTATGGAAAACCCATCTTTTCACAAAGAAACCTTTCCAAGTCATATTTCTTTCAATTATTCAACAAATTCGGGTACATGTGAAAACAAACAGCCTTGTAGAGTTGACGTTGGTTCAATCACTATTTTTGTTCTTGAAGGTAGTGATTATATTGTTATGTACATGATTTATTTGTACTTAAATTTACCAAAAAGCTCCTAATTAGTTTCTCCTTTTGTGAAGAATAGCTTAATGTTCACTTTTGAAGATAACAAATGTGTTGTTCATGATAAAAAACAAAGTTACAAGTCTATTTTGGAAAGTTCTTTACTCTAGACTCTATATGTTTGGAACCAATGTGAAACATTCATTAAACATGATTGTTTGACACTTGTATTACAAGATTCTATTGATATAAAGAAGTAAAGTTTGCTTAAGTATTTTCTGAATTTGGAGATTTCTTTTATGTTTCCTCCTTGTTTGTTTCAAGCTATAACTACTCAATACTATCTTCATATCGAGTAGAGAGTATGTGTCAAAAGAATTTGATTGCTTTATTTTTTATCAAGATAGTCAAAGTAAGGTCTCATCTTGGCATTTTGTCTATCATGGAGATGTTATCTCTCATTAGTAAGCATGGTATTCTTGAGAGCACACATAAAGCAACAAGGTAATAAAAAATGAAAGGTATGATATGGACAATCAAAAAGGAAGTTTCCATGAGGACATGTTCGTCTCCTATCATCCATTATCTTCATCTCCCATCATCCTTTCATCTCCGCTATGAGCTTAATTGTATGCATTGTAGTCAACAACTTGTAATCTTTAGTGCCTCTATAGGATCTTTCTTGCTTACATGACAATCCAAGCCATACTCACAAGCATGAAAAGGACACATTAGATCACCTCCTAATTTGAGGCAAATGGGATCACCTCAGAGCTTGGGAGCTAGCAACTACATGGGTGGCCATTACCCCAAGGGTATGTGTTCCACACCACTACACCCACACTAGAGGAGTATGTGGGTGACTCCATCAAAGGGTCATGAGTTGAAGGTTTGTACACAAGAATATGTGACAAATAAGCCATGGATCCTATTGATAGGGTTCACTCAAGGAGGTGGACAAGTTCACATCAGTTGAACATTTCCCACTTTTCCAATAATAACTACAAGCACCCATCCACATATCCCTGGTAAGTGGGGGCATAACACCCCCTCTCCCCCTTTCCCCCTTTTTCCCCTTCTCTCTTGTTTTAACTTTTGACCTCAATAATTTTCTTAGTAATAAATTGGGGAATTGACTCTTCAAAAGAGATGACTTGCTTTGAGGTCACAAGGGGCTTAAGTTAGTGCTTCCATTTCGTTAGATACTCAGAGTATGAAGCATTTTGGGACTTCTTTATCCTTTGATGTAGAGCCAAATTAGGCTCGAGTGGAGTATAGCAAATAGTGCCTTCCAAACGCAGGATCTCCTTTGGAGGTATCAAGAAATCATTTTTCCCAAACATTCTTTCAAGTGACTAACATGTTATGTAGGGTTCATGAATCCAACTCATAAGACTCACAAGTTTCTTTTCATACGATTTGAAACAAACCACAATATGTAACCTTTGAGCATACACACTTAATAACACAAGATGATAAGTGAGAGATAGAAAGAAACTTGAGACAAGAATAAGTAATGTAACCAAACTGCTTACTCACTAATGTAGATGGCCGAATTACAAAATGGGAGTACTACTCAACCATATGATGGTGCACTCACTAGATGGAAGAATAGACAAGAAGATGATGATGTATAGAATTCAGATTATGCTGTTATAATCTGAGTATGTGTGAAGCATATGAGCAACGGAGTGAACCTAACCTCTCAAGATAGTGCAACAAATCTGAAAATCAGCAAACCCTAATTCTGAAATTAGGGTTCAGAAACCCTAAAACAGAATATAGGATTAACTTACAAAAGATAGCTGCTCCAAACTTGTAGAAGACTCTTTGCTCCAAGAGAATAATCTCTTCTTCACCTCTCCTTAGCCTCCAAAGCTTCAGAACTTTAAAATTGACACTATAGCATCATCAACTCAAGAAGTGACTCCTCCTTGATGATCAAAAGTATTGCCCACACCTTGCTTATATAACTTTGGCCTCCATCAAAAATCTAGGTGTAAAAATTTGCGAAAAAGCAACTTCGTTGGATTTTTTTGGCGATCTTTGTTTTTGGGCTTTATTAAATTGCCATCGCTTATTTTTATGCTTTTTAGAATTCCATCGCTAAAATTAGATGCTTTTGCCATCCACTAATAACCTAACCTAGCTTTTTATGTTTTGCACATCAAGCACATCAAAAATATGCATAGTATCATTTTAGGGCAGAAACTAGGGTTTGAGTTTTCTCCTAATTCTAACCTATGATGATAGAATGATGCATATCACTAGATAGCTATCATGAAACTCTATCTATCTAACCTAAAAAGTTTTACTCAAAATGTACAAAAAAATGGCTAAGTCCTAACTAGGATTGCTGGAGATGGACCATATGTACATTGATTTCCATTATGTCATGGGTGGGATGCAGGTGAGACGACCCGAGGTGGGCTAAGTGTCCATGCCATTATAGATAATGAGACGGTGTGCTTCTCCCATGTAGTGTAGGTGTCGGCTGTATGAAGTGGGTGTGGTGGTGTCGACCGAGGCTCCGAGTGTAGACACGTCCTCCATGGTGCGGAGCATCTCAGGGTCGTCAAAGTCGTAGATATCACACTGGTGGCTCTGAGTGCGGGCATTGAAGTCTCCTACAAAGAAGACTTCGCCCATCCTGGTATACTTCATAATGGTGTCACTGAGGCAGTCGTCTGGCGATGGTGTGTCTTGCCCCTCCCTCTCTGAGGGCTGCTCTGGGGTATGTGAGAAGCGCGAGCTGATGGGTGCAATATAGCCGACGGCGAAATACACTGCTCTATCCTCTGATAGCTGTAGGCGTATCCACATGAAACGTGCCTCTGGGTCTTTGGCTACGACCTGTACCCTGTGCTGTAGAGACTGTCTATAGAGCACGGCTACTCCTCCTGATCCTCGTGTAGTGTGCTGTCGCATCTGTTGGTGGTGAGCTGACTCCCACCTACAACCCTCAATCCTTGGTAGGCACCTCCCCGGGCTCTTGTGTGTCTCTGTCAAGAAAATCATGCCCCTGCCCTCCATCACCTCCTTGAGGCACCCTCGATGTGTTCTCAAAGATCCATTGCAGTTCCAGATTGCAATGCGCACCTCCTGCTGTGCTGTCTCATAGGCCGTGAATCCCTAGTCAATGGGTCGTCCATTGATGATGACAGGACGGTCTTTGTATAGGGCAACGATGTCCCTCCAGTCTGGCAGGGGGGAGGGGGGGGGGAGAGAGAGAGAGAGAGAGAGAGAGAGAGACAGAGAGAGAGAGAGAGAGAGAGAGAGAGAGAGAGAGAGAGAGAGAGAGAGAGAGAGAGAGAGAGAGAGAGAGAGAGAGAGAGAGAGAGAGAGAGAGAGAGAGAGAGAGAGAGAGAGAGAGAGAGAGAGAGAGAGAGAGAGAGAGAGAGAGAGAGAGAGAGAGAGAGAGAGAGAGAGAGAGAGAGAGAGAGAGAGAGAGAGAGAGAGAGAAAGAAAGAAAGAAAGACTTTTTAACGTCTATTAGAGGCCAAAATCGGCCTATGAGACAAAACATATACATCAGTATGATCCAATCCACTGTGATCCAAAACGAAAATAAAGTGTGAGTACTGCAAACGGGTATAAAAGGAGGGATAGTAGCTGGTATCAAGGGTGTGGGGTGCTATGGGTATGCACTCTATATGCTCAATGGGTGAGATACAAATATGATATGCATAGGGAGGGGAGGCTCGATGGTATCACAACCCCCTAAATGCCTGGAGTGGGTGTAGGATATAATGCATCGGTGGGTAAGGCATCATGGCGATCCTCAAAATGCTCTGGGCGTCCAAATCGATAGGGGTGCGCTTCTGACGTCTCTGTATCTCCATGTCATGGCGTGCGTGAATCGCCTGAATCTCTCTCTGATGTGGACGAGCTCTCCGGACAAGGGGTCTCGGTCGTCGACACTGTCGTCTAAGCTCCTCTGCTCTGTGTAATGTGACACCCCACATCGAGCTCGGCCCTCGAGTGTATGTGGGTATGAAAAAATCTGTAATATAAGTCTGAGGGGGGGGGGGGCCAGGTGTATCTCCATCTGCTGCTTGAGGAGTGATGCGCGGCGGTGCCGGAGCTCTACTAGGAAACGACCTAGAGGGCGTTGGTCCTCTGTCCCCAATAAAGCCCTGATCTCTCTAGGCCCCCTGAAGAGCTGTGGGTAGAGGTCTCTGATGTCCTCATATGCCTGGCATCTACATGTGTAGTGCTCCTCGTCCTCCACCTCCTCTCTACATATCCTGCATAGTCGCTCATCCCTGGGGGTATGTGTGGCTCGCCCAATCTCAATCTCGAGCTGGTGTGATGATACTCTGAGCTTCCCAATGGCCACTCTCTCAGCTGGTGCCATATATGTATCCATGTATCGTGGTCTCTGAATGAAACCATCCGCTGTCACAGTCAAGAAGTGCTCTCTGTAGTGTTGCCTCTTTGTGGGAAGAGGCTCCCGTGGTGCTATCCATGTCTCCCTGACGTGTATCTGTAGTAGGTCCTGACGGATGATCCTATTCCTCTCCGAACGAGAGAGGGTAATGTGGGGGGAAGAGAGGTCATACTGAAAAGGGGGGAGATCCGTAATGCCCATGCCATGGTCTGCTAACCATCGGTAAGTCTGTGCATACCATACTCTCTCATGCCCTGTCTCTGCCAAATGTCTAGAGCTCTCAAATGCAAGCCTGGTGAGTCGGCTAGTGGGGAGCTCTCTGACTCTCAGAATAAAGGTTACCAACTGGAAGAGGGCCTCCACTAGCATCGGTGGTGTGCCAAGCTCAGCTCGTATAATGTCATGTGGAACGGAGGGCTTGCTGCGCAGCAATCGTGATATCATGGTGACCTGGGGCCTCTCAATCTGTGTCCACATCGCCTCTGTGATCCCTGGTGCCCATACTGCTGCTGCGTACATCAATGCGGGTGTCACTAGAGGGTCAAATAGCCACCCCTTAGTCCGGGGCTCCTGAAAATGTGTCTGAAAGCAGCGTCTCTCCAATCCTGCAAGTGCCGCATAACCTCGCGTCAATCTATCTCTCGCAGCCTGTGCCATGGAGAATACCCCTGTGCTGCCCGAGAAGGTGATACCTAGGTAGACGTAGGAGTCCACTACCTCTATCTGTCCTCCAGCTCCTGTGAAAGAGGCGCGATGGCGTACTGTCCTGGAGGTATGGAAGATCATGACCTTGGTCTTGCCAAGGTTCATTGTGAGTCCTCTCTCCATGCAAAAGGTATCGAGCTCCTGTAAATGTGACTGCAACCCCTCTTGTGACTTTGAGAGTAGGACAATGTCATCAGCATATAATAGGATATGTACTGGCGTACCTCCGAGGTCTCCTCCTCGCCCTCCTGTTCGCTGTATATACTCCGTGATCTCGTCGATGTAGAGACCGAAGAGAGTGGGTGAGAGAGGGCAACCTTGTTTCACACCAATGGTGCTAACAAGGCTGTCTGATAGACCGCCGGGGCAGCGTACCCTGCCTGTGACTCGTGCATACAAAGCGTGGATGGCCCATAGCATGTCTGATGAAAGCTGTAACTCCTTGAGCCTCCGTAGTAGTCTCTCTCGAGGGACCATGTCGAAGGCTTTGCGGAAATCCACAAAGCAACAGTATAGTCTCTGCTTCCTCGCCTTCGCGCTCTCTCCATCATATTGCCGGACTTATGGATAGGCGTAATGGTGTGCATAGTCCATGAGTCGGGTAATCCCTCAACCAGAGCACGGTTGAAGAGATGGGCGATCAAGTGGGAAACTACATCTGCTGCGTATATAAAGTGCTCTCCATGTAGCCCCGTGTGGTCTGCTGAACGGCCATGCTGTAGCCTATGGATGGCCTGTCGTACCATGCCTGCTGTGAAGAGGGTGGATATCACCGGACGCGGTGTGGAAGGAATCGGTAATGGTGGCTGTCCTGGGACGTCATATAACCTCTGGGCGTAGGTGTGCCAAGTCGAAGGATCTGCTATGGGTGTAGGTGGACGTGGCTCACGTAGTGCCCTCCACGCGGTGGCACAATCCCTACTCATGAGAAGGTCGATCAACTCTCCCTCCTGTCGCTCCTCGAAAGCTCGCCGCTTCCGGCATGTGAGGGCTCGCATCTGTCGTCGTGCCTCCCTCTCTGTGATGGATCCCAAGATACTCTGTGCTCTGAGAGACTGAGATGTCGGTATAGCCGCCTACGCTCCTCATCGTACCATCTATTCTGGGGTGTATGCCCCAGCCGTGTCGGATGTGCAGTGCTGTGGGTGGTGAGAGAGAGAGAGAGAGAGAGAGAGAGAGAGAGAGAGAGAGAGAGAGAGAGAGAGAGAGAGAGAGAGAGAGAGAGAGAGAGAGAGAGAGAGAGAGAGAGAGAGAGAGAGAGAGAGAGAGAGAGAGAGAGGGAGAAAGAAAGACTTTTTAACGTATATTAGAGGCCAAAATCGGCCTATGAGACAAAACATATACATCAGTATGATCCAATCCACTGTGATCCAAAACGAAAATAAAGTGCGAGTACTGCAAACGGGTATAAAAGGAGGGATAGTAGCTGGTATCAAGGGTGTGGGGTGCTATGGGTATGCACTCTATATGCTCAATGGGTGAGATACAAATATGATATGCATAGGGAGGGGAGGCTCGATGGTATCACAACCCCCTAAATGCCTGGAGTGGGTGGAGGATATAATGCATTGGTGGGTAAGGCATCATGGCGATCCTCAAAATGCTCTGGGCGTCCAAATCGATAGGGGTGCGCTGCTGACGTCTCTGTATCTCCATGTCATGGCGTGCGTGAATCGCCTGAATCTCTCTCTGATGTGGACGAGCTCTCGGGACAAGGGGTCTCGGTCGTCGACGCTGTCGTCTAAGCTCCTCTGCTCTGTGTAATGTGACACCCCGCATCGAGCTGGGCCCTCGAGTGTATGTGGGTCTGAAAAAATCTGTAATATAAGTCTGAGGGGGGGGGGGGGGGTCAGGTGTATCTCCATCTGCTGCTGGAGGAGTGATGCGCGACGGTGCTGGAGCTCTACTAGGAAACGACCTAGAGGGCGCTGGTCCTCTGTCCCCAATAAAGCCCTGATCTCTCTAGGCCCCCTGAAGAGCTGTGGGTAGCGGTCTCTGATGTCCTCATATGCCTGGCAGAGAGGGGGAGTGGGGGAGAGGGGGAGGGGGAGGGGGAAGGGGGGGAGGGGGAGGGGGAGGGGGAGGGGGAGGGGGGGGAGGGGGAGGGAGAGGGGGGGAGGAAGAGAGAGAGAGGGAGGGAGGGAGGGAGGGAGGGAGAGGGAGGGAGGGAGGGAGGGAGGAAGAGGGGGGGGAGGGAGGGAGGGAGGGAGAGGGGGGAAGGGAGGGAGAGGGGGGGAGGGAGGGAGGGAGAGGGAGGGAGGAAGAGAGAGAGAGAGAGGGAGGGAGGGAGGGAGGGAGGAGGGAGCTATATCAATATTCGAGTTCCTTAACAATTCTGCATTGATTATCTTTTATTCTTTTCAAAATTGAGGGGCGTTGATGGCTTTGGGTGGTATAGGTTCAACATTTATCAAGAACAGAAATAGGGACTGCTCTTATTTTCAACTGTCAAATGGGTAGAGGCCGTACAACGACAGGGATGGTAGTTGCCACACTGGTTTATTTGAAGCGAGTGGGATTATCAGGTCCTAATATTTATCAGTAACTTATTGACATGCAAGCGAACTAACAGAGAGGTCATGTCACAAGCTTTGATATTTCAGGTATGACAAGATCTAGCTCTTTTGGGCTTGTCCTTCAAGCTGGTGAACTTTGTAATGATGTGCCTGATTCAGAAGAGGCAGTAAGGAGAGGTGAATATACTGTCATTCGAAGTCTTATTCGAGTATTGGAGGTATGTTTGTAGGGTTGTGTTTCTGATTATTGGTGGTTTTGATTCGACACTCTTGTGGACTAATATTTATGATCATTGAAGGGAGGGGTTGAAGGTAAACGCCAGGTGGATCATGTCATTGACAAATGCTCTGCAATGCAGGTGCTAAGTTAGTTCAATTATTATCCGGTTTCTTATTCTGCCCAGGTGGAATTATGTTGTACATGGACTGTCAATTTTATGAAGCGAGTTGAATTGTAATCTTATGAAGAAGGGTGTCTTCAAATTGGGCAACAGCTTCCTCTTCCTCTGAATAGCTCTGAAATCTTAAATGAAGAGGGTGGCTTGCCTGGCTTGCATTTAGTACTTGTGATGCACTTCAAGTTGAGGGTATTAAGCAAACATGATTTTTTTAATGTATTGCAGAACCTTCGTGAAGCCATAGCTGGATATCGAAACAGCATTCAGCGTCAAGCAGATGAAAAGAAGAGAGAAGCTGCCTTGTCATTTTTTGTGGAGTATTTGGAGCGCTATTACTTCCTCATTTGTTTTGCAGTTTATATACATACAGACCAATGTGATTTGTCTGCACCAAATGCCTCAACGCAACATAGTTTCCAAGCTTGGATGAAAGCAAGGCCGGAGTTGTACAGTATCTTACGAAGGTCTATCTATGTTATATAAATAATTGTCTTGATTCGGTTAATTACTGGAAAACAAAGGCTGTTTTGTCTGCAAGATCCTCTAATCTCTGTCAAACTTGATCGGTCTTACATGCTCTTTGCTCATGTACATATTCACGCACGCTGGTCCCATTTGGTTTTTGGGAAGGGGGAAATGGCAGTTTCTTTTTCAGTGTAGTTTCATTAGCCTCATAGTTCTTTAGTATAAAATTTGTGGCCGAATTATTTTTTACATTCCAAACATCACGGCAATATTCTTGATGCCATCTGAAGTCTGAACTGGTGATTCACTCGACCTGTCCTTAAGTGGAAGTTGTCTGGTGGGACTTTGTGCATGGAGATGCTATTGGTTTTCAGTGTAGGGCACCTTATCAACATTCATAGAGTGCTCTTTGAACTAGTGCCCTTAAACAAATGCATTCATACTCCACCTCAAGCCCATTATAACTCTTTATTCCCTTTTTTTTTGATTCAATGTTAGACATAGGCCAAGTAGACTGTCTCTATGTGTATTGAACATGGACTAGTTTAGCCAAGGTCCCTAGCTTGGGGACTATCCTGATTCCTAAGGTACCTAAAGGCATAGTGGAATGAGTGTGCATGATGGTCACATGTATACACTAGAGCATTCGGAAGTGATCTGATTGGATAAAAGGGGATAAATAGGATGAAAGGAGACCTAAACACAATTTTTTGCCCAGCTCTCACATTTGGTATCAGATCTTAGGGAGAAGGTTTTGGGATACTTCAAGAACAAAGAGAGACATGAGTTCTTCAAGTTGCCAAGCTTGGGATAAAAGAACCCACAGCGGCACGGAAATGATTTCCTTCGTCAGGCTTGCAGAGAGTAAAGCACTGGTAAATTTCACAGCGTCAGCAAAAAAGAAAGAGGAGGTTGAGCTCTAGCAAGAGTTCCAAGGAGCCCCGAAAGGGAGTTCCTGTGCCCAAGAAGGTGCTTTGACACCATGGCTGGGGGAAGTCCAAATCTCTGGCCACCCACATATATAGCTGGAAAAATTTGAATTCTCTTTAAATGCAAGAATTTTTGGAGCTGCACCTTCTTCCTCTGAGCATGTGTGCACCAATTTTGTGCCCATCCCTTAGCTTGCACTGAATTGCCCTCTAGGCTCTTTCCTCTTCTTTTCCAAGGAAATAATCTGTATACATCTTCTTAGGAGGTGGCTGTTGAAGCACCTAGCCTCACCTTTTTGGCCATAAGTTTTAATAGGGATGTACAAATCAAGAAATTCCAAGTGGCTAAGATTCCTTGCTTCAAGAGCTCTCAAATGAATGGTTAGAATCGCCATTTGATCCACAGCAAAGGCTTGCTGTGGAGCCTCAATGATGACTGTTCTATTTGTATACGCCCTTATGGAGTCTATTGAGGACCGATTCAAACGTTGTGCAATCTTTCTCTTCATTTCAAGCTTGGGACAATCATCATCCATACAAAGTTCTATCTGTGCACATGCTTGGTCTCAAGAGATAAGTAATGTTTGCCTATATGGGCATGCATTTCTTGACACTTACTCTTTTGCTTATTTCATGTACCATTCTAAGATCAAGCATATAGGCAAACATTACTTATTTGTAAATAATCAGTGGGCTATACTCATCATTACATGTTTGTAGGTGTTGTTATTAGGCTTTTTGCAAGTATGAAGTGTGAAGAGAAAATATATGAGGGCATGTTGATGCTAAAGAGTTTTATTCCATTGTATAAAGCTTTCATTAGTGCTGATGAACACTCTTATGTATGGTGTCAAGGGTTCGAACCCCTCCTTACCCGCAATCAATCATCTTCAAACAAACGAAGTCTCCAAGTACCTATAGAGCACTCAATTCTATGTTCCAAATTACGTTGAGATGGTCAAAATATTACTGAAATTCGGTTGCATGTATTGTTTTGACACCTAAGCATGAGTAGGCATAGGAAAGGTGGATAAGTGATTGTATGCATCATTGGTATATACCTGTTGAGTTTGCAAGTGTTTTCTTCTAGGCTAAGAAGCACAAAAAGGGGTTGGATTTTTGGCATTGAGATGCCAATTTAGTGTTGAATTTGATTGATAGTGCTTAAATGCACTCATCTATGTTATTCATGTGTATGAGTGTGCACCTACTTTTCTTGCCAGATGTTGCCAACACAATCGAAATGTTGTTGAAGTATTTGTAGAATCTATACATATGTCTTTACTCGATTATGGCTGAGCATAGAGATGACCTTTGTGCCAAGATAGCACATACATAAAAGCCTCAATGATGATTGTGTTTTGCCATGGTATGTCAAGTATGCACGGGTCCTGTGAGAGTCGCATCGATTGACGAATGGTGAACATACCATTAGAAGTTAAACATAACGTCAAGAAACCATTATTTATAGTCTAAATGGAATCATAAAGTGGGTTTGCAATAATCAAAAGAGTGACATAAGTATAGTATTTTAGGCCAATATGGCTTAGAGGTGGTCTATACTCTTAGATGTAGTGAATGAATGAAAGTGGTAAGCCTGTAAGGGATTCATTGGTGAAATAAACTCGTAGATGTGCTAATTTTCTTATAAGTAATTAAAGAATCAAGGACATGGAAAACCTTAAATGATTTTGGTGAAATGGTTTTCTTCTCTTTGACTAGAGGACCGATTCGTGTTATGAGTATTTGTTGACTTTCCAAGATTATTATCCATTTGTGGACACATAGAGAAGGAGGATTGTAGAGTTCTTATGGATATACATGCCCTATTCCGACATCTAGGGTCCTTGTTTTGGTTTGTTGACAGCATCGATGACATCATCAAATCTTAATTGCCTTAATACAACCGCCATGAAGAGGGCTTAGCCACATAGATCCTTAGTCTTGCCAATCTTGAGAGCTTAAGGAGCCTCCTGTTTTTTGTCTAGCTCCTTTTCTAGTCCTTTCTAGTCTAGTTTCTAGACATCTAGTCTTGTCATCTTTTAATCTTGTAGTACAAGATCTTATCTAGCTCTTTTTTGTATCCAGTTCATCTTCATAAAGGGAGATCTTGTATTTCTTGTATTGTGTTTCATACCTGTAGGATCCCTCGTATCCTATCTAGTTCAATTATTGATACCTAATAGTCCACGTTGTGGGATGTCCTATATCCATTGTATATTTTTTTTATTATTTCTTTAACATAGGAAATCTTGAAATGAGAGATTTTTTATTTTAATCTTATCGAGTCAAGTTAAAGGGCACAATCTAGTGCTCTATTGACATTTTTGTTAGATTGCCTTCATCAAGATCAGCCATCGTGGAGATTTTCGTGACTTTTTGCACTTAAAGTTATTCAACAACAAGTTCAAGAAAAGGAGAGAACCAAAAAAGGATTTAACACTATAACATTCAAGATGCTATTAGAGAGCTTCAAAGGAAAATCCAGGAATTGCCGTCATAGTAAATCAATCTTTTTCAAGTACCCCCATGGAAACTAATATGAAGAAAAGTCCAAAAGTGAGCATGCTTGAGAAATTTGATGGGACAAGATCAAAGTTTTGGGGATTTTTGGAGAAGGTGAAGCTCTTCGTAAGGATACAAACATACATTTACCAAGTCGATGTTTCTTGAGTATGACTCATAGGAACTCTATCGTGCGATCCTCCTCTTTCATGGTTTGCACCTATCCTTGAGAAGGACATGGACATTTTGATTTCAAGGCCTTTGCTCAAGTGTTCACATCTTCTTTGGGGGGGGGGAGAGAGAGAGAGAGAGAGAGAGAGAGAGAGAGAGAGAGAGAGAGAGAGAGAGAGAGAGAGAGAGAGAGAGAGAGAGAGAGAGAGAGAGAGAGAGAGAGAGAGAGAGAGAGAGAGAAAGAAAGACCTTTTAACGTCTATTAGAGGCCAAAATCGGCCTATGAGACAAAACATATACATCAGTATGATCCAATCCACTGTGATCCAAAACGAAAATAAAGTGTGAGTACTGCAAACGGGTATAAAAGGAGGGATAGTAGCTGGTATCAAGGGTGTGGGGTGCTATGGGTATGCACTCTATATGCTCAATGGGTGAGATACAAATATGATATGCATAGGGAGGGAGGGAGGGAGGGAGAGAGAGAGAGAGAGAGAGAGAGAGAGAGAGAGAGAGAGAGAGAGAGAGAGAGAGAGAGAGAGAGAGAGAGAGAGAGAGAGAGAGAGAGAGAGAGAGAGAGAGAGAGAGAGAGAGAGAGAGAGAGAGAGAGAGAGAGAGAGAGAATCATATTAACGTTTTCTGGAGGCCAAACTTGGCTTATGAGACAAAACCATGTACAAGTGTATTAACCCTATGTAGAAAATGAAATGAAATAAAAAGTACTCGCTATACAAAGCTATATAGGATTGGAGAAGGCTGGGGAGACGTGGCTCTGACTTTGCAGATAATGGCCACCTAATACATGGGGGATCCATAATGTGAGTGAGTAAAATACCCTAGCTACTGGTGATGGGTGGCGGTGGGTGTAGTATGTGGTATATTGGTGGTGGTCTGAGTGCCTCCTGAAGGAAGACAACCCAGGGGGTGGTGGTACGCCTCTGCTCCATCATACTGTCGTAGGCTGTTCTGATGCGTGAGATATCCTCCTGATATAGTCGTGGTCGACAATATCCAACCATGCGTGGTCGGCGTCGTGCTTTCTGTGCTGCTGCCTGGTGGAGCGTGAGCCCTATAGATGGACCTCTATGATGTAACTCAGCTCGTTGAAAGAACTGAGTAATGGTCTGTTGGGTTCTCACCCGTGTCTGATGTGTGGGCTGTAGTGACCACTCTCGCCTCTCGTATGCTGCTGTGAGGAAGCGTCCCAAGCGCCGTTGATCTCCCATAGTCGTGCACAGCTGGAGTGACTCCTCTATCTGAAACTGTGCTCGTAGGTCTAAGTATGCGGGGCAACTGATAACAAAATGCTCCCCGGCCCCCAAATGGCTGCCCCTTACATGAGCGCTGGCATAACCAAAGTGTCGAAAAGCCACCCCTTTGTGCCGGGCTCCTGAAAATATGCCTGGTGGCACCGTCTCTCCATCAAAGCTTCCATGTGTGATTCGGTCACGGGCTGCCGGAGACATAGAGAAGATCCCTGATGCTGCTGTAAATGTCACTCCCAAGTAAACATATGATCCAACCACCTCGATTGGTCCGCCTGCTGCTGTGAACAAACTATGCCTGCGTACTTGTGCTTATGTATGAAAGATCATGACCTTGGTTTTACCAAGGTTCACAGATAAGCCTCTGTGTCTGCAGAAGTCATCTAGGCCATGTAGATGATGCTGTAGACCTTCTGCAGACTCTGAAACCAGTACAATATCATCAGCATATAATAGAATATGAATAGTGGACCCGCGTACCTCAATGCCATCACCTCCCTGCTGCTGTATGAAGTCCACTATCTCATCAATGTAGAGACCAAAGAGGGTGGGTGAAAGAGGGCACCCTTGCTTCACCCCGATAGTGTTAGCAAGTGGATCAGATAAGCCCCCTGGACTATCGTGGTGTGTGTCTCAGTGGGTGAGGAAGGGTCTAATGGAATAGGAGTTGAAAGTGTGAATGTGATAAAGGTATGGTCAGCACCAAGTGGGCGTCGGTCAATACTAAGTGAGGGGATGAGTGAAGCTCCAGACATACTTGTAACCTGACACGTCGGGTACCTTTTTGCTGACGTCAGAAAAAACGTTACTAACCCTAGGGTCAGTAACCCGTTCCTGACGGGTCCATTGCAGGGAGTTAATTTGGGCTTTTTTTTTTTTTGGCTATTAGATGTGGTCATTTGTATGCACGTATCGTCGGCTGCTGAGCCTGTCTACTGTTGGCCCCTGCCCCCTGTGCACACTGGCTCCAAGGTTCCACTCCATGCAGAGCTTCAGAGCTGTACTGGCAGTGCTTCAGAGCTGTACTGGCAGAGCTTCAAAGCTTCAAAATGTTACCTATTGTGTAGTATATTGTGGAAGGGCATGTCATATAGCATATAGTTGAATATCT